>BQNB010009716.1:19160-86006 GCA_026074375.1 Tanacetum coccineum
ACAGATGATAAAAAGCTACAAACTACTTAGGATAAGCAATAATAAGAACAATAAGTAACAATTAGGCAAGAGATAAGCAATAATAGGCAAAAATAAGCAAAACAGTAAGTTGAGCTTAAAAATGAAAAGAGAATTAGAACCTTTGCTCCCAGCTAAACACGGATAAAATTTGCTCTTAAGAGCTTAAAATTAAGCTCCAGCTTATCATAGTTAAGCAGGTATTGTCTATGAACCCATCCAAGTCTGGTTCATTATCCAAAACAAGCTGAGGTAAATTTGGGGAGGAATTTGAGCATAACTAGCTCAGTTAAGCTTTTGAGGCTTAACTGAGTGACAAGCTAGCTTAAGAGTAACCGAGAGAGCTTATTAGAGCAAATTAGAGTATAAATGAGCTTATTAAACCATAATTGCATTAAGGTAAAATCAGAATTAGAGCTTATTATAAAGAAAACTTTATTTTTATTAATAAGAAACAAGATTACAAAGCTTTTGAATACAAATGATTAACAAATAAACTGAGAATTACAATAAGCTGCTAAATTAATACAATAAGCTAAAAGCTACCCTAAAGCTACTCCTACTCCTAGATATTTTTCCCTGTGTTCTTCATCTCTATTTATAGTGATGTGAGGATGCTTCTAGGCCTTTAGGGGAGTGTGTCCAAACCTTGATCATAACCCTTGATTCCAAACTGCCTTAGTAAAACTTGATCTCAACCTTTCAATAACATCCATGTAGCTTGACCAATGGGGATGCAGGGGACTGCCATCGTGGCACCTTGTGTCAGACGTGCCAGAGCATTAGTCTTCTAGAAGCATATTTTGGCGTGGGATTGAAGGTTGGTTTACCCTGGTTGGTTGTGTGAAAGTAAAAATAAGAGGGAAATGGAATGAGGTAAAAGATATACAATACATCTTATGTGACTGTGTTGACCCGTTTTGACCCAACATGATATAAAAGGATCTTGCGCTTTTGTGGTTTGGGCCAGAATAGGGATTTGTTTTTATGGATTTTGGATTTAAAGTTTTGTAAATGGGTTTATAAATAAGGCTTATATTTAGTAAAGAATACAATGTTAATGGGCTGACCCGACCCATTAAAATGGGCCCGGGTTAGCCTATTAAGAATGTATACGCCTTCGGCTTCAGTTTCTTCGCGCTCATTCCATTTTTGTGCTCGGCTTTGTCCGTTTTTGTCCTTAATTTGTCCTTTTTTAATATCCGGTACCTGCACATACATAAACACAAAAACAAGCATATACATTGTATTTTTCACACGTTTTTGGTTATTTGGGCTCGTTTTTCATGGTAAAAAGTATGTGTAAAATAGCACATACCAAATTCCCCCATACTAATGTATTGTTGTGTCCTTACGCAATATTATAAATAACACTTTAGAAAACTAAGAATCTTAATCCCCCTTGATTAATTACCTCAAAAAGTAGCTAAGTATTCATCTTATGGGATTAAAGAAACATTAGCTCTAAAAAGCCCCGTTTTTTCCATTTTCAACATTTTTCTATTTTTTATGCTTTTTTCATAACTTTCCATACTTCAACACTTCATAACATTGTGCTTTCATTATTCTTTGATAATACTTAAGATCATGGAACAAGCAAAATAAATTTATCGTCCCCAACTTTCACTTCTCCAAACTAAGCTTAAAAATAAGATCATTGTCAAATACAAGTCATGATACTAACACTACTCATAAATACTAATTGTGTATTACTTTTCCTCCTTTATTCCTAATTTTGTATCTTAAGATTTTATTTAAGTCATATTCCCGAAGGCTTATTAAGACTTGTTTTGATATTTATTAAATCCCAATTTGATGATGATCAATTTGAAGAAGAATCGATGCCACTTTATGATACCGATATTGAAGATGTCATTGAGGAGGAAGAAGGATTTATTGGGAAAGGAACATTTGGCGGGGAAGAAGACAACATCGAAGACGTCGTAGTTGTGGCTAATGATCTTTGCTCTTCAATGATCCAAACTACTGTAAGTGTTGATTTTTCAAAAATCATATATTCAAACCCTCATGAGTTAATTTGGTTGCAAAAAGGTAATTTAGTCGAGATTGATATTTTGATTGACAAAAAATATCAAGAAGGGTATTTGAAAGCTAAACCCATGGTCGATAAGTTCGGTTTTAAGACGATCAAGGTTCGAGGTCGAGTCATTATAAAGAAAGGGAATTTGATGCAAATGATACAAATTTGGATGCTACGAGTACAAGGGACGAGTGAGGCAAACTCGAGGACGAGTTTTTTTAAGTGGGGGAGAATGATGCGGTTTAGAAAAATGGAAAGTCACAATAAATTTCTTGTTTGACAATAAATTATGATTAAGAAAGTATTTAATTTCTAATCGGTTATAAATTTAGGAAAAATGAAAGGTCTCTAGTTTTCCTATAAATATTAGGTTGTTTCTTTGTATTAAAATATCTTTGAGTTTTGATAATAAAAGCTTTTGCTTTGTTCTTGGCGGTTTGCTAAGATTCTCTTAATAATCGGTATTCATTTGAATCAACGGTTGTTGGAGTTTGCCTGATTATCGGTATTCTTTTGAATCAACGATAGTTGGAAGATTGTTTATGGTATTCGTATGAATCAACAGATCCAATTTATGTTATCCCGTTCCTTACACTACATCAGTTAGCCTATTAAGAATGTATACGCCTTCGGCTTTAGTTTCTTCGCGCTCATTCCATTCTCGTGCTTGGCTTTGTCCATTTTTGTCCTTAATTTGTCCTGTTCTTAATATCCGGTACCTGCACATACGCAAACACAAAAACAAGAATATACATTGTATTTTTCACACGTTTTTGGTTATTTAGGCTCGCTTTTCATGGTAAAAAGTATGTGTAAAATAGCACATACCAATCTGTCACAAACAACAAGATCTAACCAACTAATGACAAGCTTCATGCATACCCAAATAAATACTAGATGAATTATCCAAGCATACTCAAATCACAATCAACAAAAGGAATTAAAGACACGAATTAATATATAAGTGATAATCAAACCATTACAAGATGTTTATGGAATGAATTAGGACTTCTAACTTGCTAGAAAAACACCTACCCAAACCCTATAATCGGACTTAGGGTTGGGGGCTTGATAAAAACAAAGTTATGAGGCTATATTCATAGGAGAACCCTAGGTCGGAAATCCTGACGTCGTCGCCAAAAACGCCGACCCCCTCACACCGTCATTTTTTGTGAAGTAGTAGATTTTCTCGCTGCGATCGCGTGGGCTATTGAATCGTCAAAATCGGAGTTTGTATGAAGGAGTTATGATCAAAACAATATCTGGTACTTCGCTCGCAAGTGAAATGATCTTCTCAATCTCGTGACACAAAATTTTCTATGGTTTCTTTAGGTCGGCCACGTTTAAGGCCGTCACCAGATCTATTACACCGTCACTTCAAACGTCCTGACGCCATCGCTTGAAATTCGCGAAGCCCTCTTCACACTCTATATGCACAACTTCTTCAAGGATTTGGTGTAGAGTCATAGTCTTGTCCGTTTCTTCTCCAAATGAGCCCAAGTCACGTGTATTTCCTCCAAATGTCATCCAAGTGCTAAAAACCTGAAAACAAACGATTAAGCACATAATCTGGGCATATTTGCATGATTTAGAGGGTTAAATGACCCCGAAATAGTGTATAAAATGACACCTCATCAACCTTTATATGTCATCCTTCAGCTTGAGCCTAAAAAATTGGTCAGGCCAACGTTCCCGCTTCAAGGGATGCTTGTGTTTCTCCTCCTGTTGCAAAGGAGTCGACTGTAACACTTGCTTCCACATCCTTGGAGTTGCTCTTTAATACCGTTCCTACTTCCTCTACTGCTGCTTTGGAGCCAAACGAGGAGTGGGTGAATGCGATGGTTTATGGGTCGGACCATGAGATGACAGATGGTGCTGCTAATGCCAAGTATGGTAGTATGTTTGTGAAGGGTGCTTCTTATGTTGTTGATGATGCTACTGAGTTGACTGTGGAAGGATCGAAGCGTGTTTCCTCTGGTCCTAGTGATGTTGTTGTGGCCCTTTCTACTAGAGAGAAAGGTGATTATTCTGTGCCTTCTTCTGTTGTTGATGAAGAGGTTGCTGCTACCCCTTTTGGGTTTTAGATTTTCTAGTCTTTTCCTTTTACCATTTTTTTGTAAGTCTGTTTTCTATTAGGGGAGGGGCGCGTGGTATGCCAGAGAACACTTGTTGCTTCGAGCTTAAGGAAAACTGACTGTAGATCTGTGGTTGTCTATCCAACAGATCCTGAGTCATGCCACCAGCCCTAAACCGAATGGCTTCCCCCTGAGACCTTTAGTATAGCTGGTCAAGCCTCCGTAGGTTCAATGTGCCTAACATTGCTTTTTTCCAAGCAGAGATTGAATTTTCATGCTTGGCCCTTGAACTTGCCTAGTTACTAGCTCGTTAAGTTTGTAACTTTTCTTCCATGTAACTGCCGGTCATGTTCGGCTGTTTTAGACTTGTAATATGTACTTCAGTTTCTAATGTAATGTAGATTATGGTTTCATACGTTGTTTGTTGTTGCATCGGCCCACTTGTAATGTTCAAACGTTTATGTTTAGCACTTTAGCATTGGTTTATTCCCTAAACGCCTTATGTTTAGCCTGACGATATTGTTTTGGGTTGGTTCAGATGTTTCCATCTGTCACCGTCCATATGCCGAGGTAAATGTTTATTTGCTATGTGATGAGGTATATCTCATCCATCTAATTAGAAGGAGATAATGACAATCAACTACTCTTAATCCCAAAGATAGACAAAGAAAATCACGCCAGGTTGAAGCAAACATCCGGTGCAGACCTCTGGAGCAGACCTCCGAAGTAGACCTTAGGTCCAGACGATCCGAAGGAGGCAGTCACAATTAAACTTACTCCTTTGAAGATACTTGTGATATAAGCACCCGATGACGGAACGATACTTCGACGATAGCTGGACGATCGAAGGATGGTTCAGGTCTGGAGTTAGTAGTATCAGTGTTAGTCAGACTAGTACAATAACACGTGGTGACAAAAGGACATACCAGGACCACAATAACACATGGTGATAAAAGGACAGACCAGGACCACAATTCTCTTATCGTCAAGTGAAGCCCAACTAGTATAAATAGAAGTGGTATGCCCCAAATGATCCACCATGTTTACTTATTGCACACGAAGGTGGGGAAACCAAACCCATTCCTTATTCTTCTTTCACTTTCTAGTTTCTTCAATCACTAGAATATTATACAAAATGAATATGCGGTCGTGTAGGGTTTAAGTAATTGAATCATTCAAGTTTTTAAATTTATATTTAGCCGACAATACTCTAGAAACACCACTTTACACGTGTATGTACCCGGTCGAAGAAGTGGAGTTTTACGGTAAGTAGGGAGGTGATTTCGAACGACTAAGGTGGAACATTAATCCTTATTTTCTATTAATATTGTTAATTAGTTCCTATTATACTCATGTTAAGCCTATGCTATATACGTGTTCTAAATATAGATGGGTGTTTTTCAGCCTGAAGACTGGCACAGGTTTTTGGTGGAAACAAATTATCAAATTCAATAGACAAAAAACAGTACAAATAAGAAAATTATAAGGATATAGGAAAAGACGGGCCAAAGACAAATTGATATAAAAACTGAGTAAATAAAAAAACTGTATTAGCCATATTAAATCCAGTTCAATGCTGGTTTGTTTGTTTTAGTGCAATGATTTACTTATCTCGAAGCGGCATATCATTCTTAAGACTTAGGCGGAACATCATCCTAAGACCTAGACACGATAATCCTATCACAATTAACGCATCCGCATAAAGCATCCGTTAGTGTAATTATAATTTATCTTAGGGAATCAAAGCAGTGGTGATCCTGTTAAAACCCTAGCCTAACGGGACTTTACCCACTTATTGCTTGGCGGTGTTTTTTATACTGGCAGTCCACTATTTAAATCTTTATCAGTTAATTAGGAGCATGATTGCTGAAACATAAACGGGTCACCTACCGGTCTAACTAAGCTCATAATTCAAAGACAAAGACCAATGTTATTTGTGATCCTATTGGTCCAGTAATATGAAACACAATATGGCGAGCTATCCCGGTATCTAGATTACTTGCTCTGTATCACTAGATCCAGTTGAATGATAGGTCGCATATTCAAACACATAAACAAGTACGAGGTGATAAACATAATTAAATAATCAACGATAAATTAAGAAATCAATTTTAAAACAAACCAAACATTGGAGTTTCATTAAGATGGCTAATACCCGAGGGTATTCGCTCACAACCATTGTGATTATACAAGCGTAATCAAACAATGAAAATTGAACGATTAAGAGAGTAAAAATTACACGATGTCTTTTATGGATTCGTGATCAATGCTTGACTTTGATGGCTGATCTTCTCTTCTAAAATTTGTCTTTAATGAGTATGGTATAAAGAATATGATATTGCACACTGAAAACTCGTTTTTGAGTCTTCTATTTATAGTGTCTGAAAAAGACTCGATACGTTGTATCTGGCAAGGTTGATACGGCGTATTAGGCTGGATTCCTTGGAGTGCGCACTACGTTCTCAATTAATCAATAATATCATTCCTAATTTACTTGATTTACTTCGAATAGTTATCTTCATGGATACGGCGTATGTAGACAGAAGGGATACGCCGTATTGGGAATTAGTCAAACACGTTTTCTTGTGAAGTCTTGGCGCGGATACGCCGTATCTCTTTTGTTGGATACGGAGTATTGGTCAGAAATGAGTAATCTTCAAATATCTTCGTTTTAGCTCTAAATTATGCGCCTTTTAGCTTGTCTTCACAAAACACTCCTGAATTACTGCACTTATTAACTTTAAAGCAATTAAGTACCAAATAATGCAATAATTATATAAAAGTGTGCAAAACAGATGGGATAAATGATATAATACTAGACATAAAGGAATACAATATAAATATTGCCTACATTGCCCATGATGATGTTCAACCCGAAACATCCCAAATTCCACATGCTATAACGTTTGTTCTTGGTGATAGCTAATCACCTGAATGGGGAGGTCAATCCCAAATAGATCTATTTACAATACTCGCGCTTCCAATCCAAAAATTAACAATTCATGATACCGGGCATATTGGGTTCAAGCTACTTAGGCAAAACGTAATCAATATATAAAATGTCCACTTGTGGCCCAATTATAAAAAAAAGCATGTTTTCTCACCTCAAAACTTGTAAATCCAATATAATTGTAAAACGTGGGTACTAGAACTCACCTCGATGGGTGAATCGATATTATAAATCACAACTTAAAATGCGTTACAAATACGGCCGACGCAAGCCTAAATAATTATAGTCGTATAAGTACTAAGTCCTTATGATTTCTAACACCAATATACATCCTATATAGCTCATCACCATCTATTTGTAATTTAGAAATCATGGTTATAAGGTAAAAACGTTTATAATTATCGTTTTATTAAACATAGCGTAACTTTCCCGTTTTAAATCCGTTTCGCGCGTTTCTTACGTCCACGTCTTCGTATTAAGATGACATATAAAAATATGACATTTTTATATATTAAGACCTTCTGATGAACAGTACTTTTACTGTTCATGGCGTTTTATAAATTTTAAATTGTCATAAACTCGTAAACGTAATAACTTATTCGTTTTAATCCCGATTTTAGCGATTCCTTTGAGAACGTCTTTGTAATTGAAAAATGTATCAAAATTATCACATTTTATACATTTGGGTCTGTTGATGAATAGTAAATTTTACTATCATTAGTTATAAAAATACTTTATAAATTTAATTTATCGTAAACGTCGTATTTTATTCGTTTTAGCTCCGTTTTTAGTAATTCTTTCGAGCACGTTCTTGTAATTAAATGTTTATTTATTTATGATGTTTTTCTAAAAATAAAGTCCCTGATGAACAGTAACTTTTTTTAAAAGTATTAATTATCGTAAAACTTGTAATTAGCGTATCTCCTTCGTTATAAGTCAGTTTTTCGAGTTCTTTATATATTTGGAAACGTCATGAGATGTAGAATTTTTATAAAATTTAAAACCCATGCTTAAAGTTCCAGACCAAAACAGCCCCTTTTAAATATTTTGTAAAAATATGTTTTAAGTTGATTTTTATAACTTTTTAGCTTTATAATATTGTTACAAGTCCTTTGCCATATCTTATACCCTATGGCTTACATATAATAATGTCTATTAGTCCATCATATGTCCAAGAGTCCATGGTAACAAGTTCTTAACAACCTTTTAAATCATAAACTTTATTAAGTAACTTTTGATCACAAGTTTATACTTATACTTTTTACACTTAAACCAACATGATACCATGCTTATATTTCCATCATTCCATGATATTTACAACCACATAACACATGAATAAGTGTACAAAAATATATTTTACATGTTTAAAAGTATCCTAATGGTGATTTTGCTATATAGAACTAATATACACATAAAATGATAATTATGAAAAGATGAGGGCTTTTAGATAACCTTAGAGTGATGTATGATGATGAGAAATATGTTCTAAACCCTTTTTTAGATTTTAAACCCAAGCTTGCAAGTTTAGAAAACCCTAGATTAGTTTGAAAAACCTAATCTTTCCTTTCCTTGCTTAATCCTTTTTAAAGACTTAATCAAGCCTTTAAAACACCTTGATGTATCTTAGATATAGTGTATGAATTTTTGTAAATGTGGTAGAAAAAGATTGTATGGTTTGTTTATGATAATTGTTTTGAGTCGTGGCTTTTTGAGAGAAAAAGAGGGATAGAAGTTGATTTTTATCAAGTGAATTAAAGTGTGTTTATTACTCTTACTGAGTGAATGAAATTATAAGTAAAAATGTGCTGGTAAATGTATAACCAAGACCAAAAGACCAAGGAAACTAGCAAAGGGGGGGGGGGCATTATTGGGAACAAAGGGGAGTAAAATGTGGATTACTAGTTAGTCAAAAACACTATACTTGAGCTAGTTTTCCTTACTAGCTCTAAATGTACATGAACTAGCAATTTAATGATAGTGTTCTTGTGTCTCCTAAGGTGGTGATTATCCCATGGATTCAAGGAAGTGTGCTTGGGAAATATCTTGGATAATATGAAAGTAATGAAAGTATTATCTTGTATTTGTAAAGTGTAAGTTAAATGTAGTTTTTATTTGGAATGTATACTTGCAAATTGAATAAGTCTTGGCTTATTTCTTCTATATGGGGTTGTCACATATGATTACTAGGATAATGTTTAATAAACTTTAGTCATTGGAAATAATAATGGTTATTTGTTGAAGCGTAGATTTTTTTTTATGATTCCGGGAATGCCTAAACTTAATTTATCGTGAAATGTATACACTTTACGTAACCGATAAAAATAAAATGAACAAAGCTAAAAATCATTCTCAAAATAATTATCTAACACTTGCTTGACGTAAACATTGAATCGATTGATGCCTGTTTACGTTAAATGGTATCTTTTAACTTACACGATTTATCTATAATCCGAGTATTAAAACAAACGCGTATAAAACTAAAAATAATTGGTTTAATAATTGAAAATCTTACAAGGCCTAAAACACGGGTTATATAGTCCTTCCCTTTAAATGAGCTTTTGTCCTCAAAGCTTATGACATGGCATTGGAGAAGATCCGATTGGTGAAGAGATGCATATACTTCTTTTGAATGGTCTTCACATTCCCATGTGAAACTCAACCTTTTCCTCGAGTTTCCATCGAAACCTTACCGTGGGATGCAGGCTTTCATTTCAAACCGTTTTAAACTTCTCTATCCATGAATTATATAGTCCTGCACAAACCTGGAGCTTTGAATCAATATGAAGTCCATCCATCAAAGCGACTAATGGGTTGTTAGAATAACACTTCATGAAACATATTGTGAACCCTGCCTAACTCTCGAGGCAGCTCAAACTTGTAAGCAATGGCTATAACCATAGCCAACACCTTGAAAGGTCCAGCATCTCTAGGGTTTAGCTTCCCCTGTTTTCCAAAGCGTACTACTCCTTTCCAAGGCGAAACCTCAGGCATAACTCGGTCGCTAATCTTGGAATTCTAAAGGCTTACGCCTCACATTGGCGTAACTCATTCAGCTAGCAAATTTGATAGCGAATTGTCCTAGGGCGACTAGTGATGTGTCTCGGCTTCTTGGTTTAGTAGTTGGCATCGGATGACGTCGAATTTATTGTAAGGTGGTGTAAGAGTTCCTTGTGATAAATACGTTTACGTAAGATTTTGTTTCTCAAGAAAATCAGTAGAAATTTTAAATTGACAAAGTTTTAAGGTGACAACTCTCAGCATGGCATGTGTCCATCATGAATGTATAGATGATCAAGTCTATGCACCAAAAAATATACATAGGTGATAAGACTGTCTATATTTGAGGGCTAACGATGCAACGCTCATTTTCGTCAAAATAGTGTTACCATTTGGTTTGCATAACATATAGCGAAAGTAAAGTTGAAAAAAAATTTGTGATACATAACTTGATAGATAATTTGAAATCATTCGTACAGTACAACAGAAATTTAAGCGAAATTACAACGAGAATTCTTAAGGGATATAGCTTAAGCTTTGATATCATATTCTAGGTTATCAATGTCTTGATTGGTTTCTCCTCCTAAGGCATGTACCATTTCACGTGCTTCCGTACTTCCAGCTTGGTTTCCATGGTTTTGATTCTTCAGCTCCGGGTAATCCCTTTTGTAGTGTCCTAGACCTCCACACTCATAACAGGTGAGAGTTCGTTGATACTCAATAGCAGCAGGTGTTCTATAATTCTGGGCCAGATGGCCAATCTTCTTGCATATGTTGCACTTGGGTGCACACTGACCCTTATGATGGTAATTGCACTTGGTGCACAGTGGTAAGGTTGCAACATACTTTTTCTTCTAATTCCCGTACTTTACAGTACACGGTCCATTGTGGTGACATTTGCACTTGTTGCATAGAGGTAGGGACCCAACATATTTCTTGTTGTTTGGCCCAACAGCGTGTGCCCTAAACACCTTATGCCCTTTGTGTTGTTGGTTAGAGCTTCCATTGTGGTCACCTTCCCACTTCCTTTTGTTGCTAGCATTCCCTGCTACTTTGTTTTCTCGCTGTTTGGTTTGGTTTATTGACTCGTAAATAGCAATAGCCTCGATAGCATTAGCCACTCGCTGGGCTACAATCTGCTTAATTTCCTCGACACTCATCCCTTGATTAACAGTTGCCATTGTTCTTCAAGGCACAAGAAATTATAATACCTGTTAGATTTCATACAATCATAATGTGACATGACATATGAACAATAAATAAAATAAGATCACATCACACAGTGAAATATAAAATCAATACGAGATCGACATGACATAATACATCCATTCCATATATAATCTGGAAACATACATGATCTGTTTGGTACAAAATGATTCCCTACATACTAGTTACAAGATGAAAATAAACCTATAGCCTACTAAGCCGGGGTTACCTGTAATACTTAGTAGGCAATAGATGATAGCTAAACAGAACAAAAGATCTAATACAGTCTTGTTAAAGCAGGGGAGTAACCCATAAAAACTTAGCAAGCTATATAGTATAGCTACAATATGATAGAAAGGTAACCCTAGACACTACTACCAGTGTCCTCTAAGGTGTCAACGTATGATCCAGCCTCCAAGGCCTGGGTATGCATGATATGCTCAATAGCATGATCATTTGCGTCCTGACGCTGCCACTCGTGGCGATATGCCTGAGTCTCTAACACTCTAATCTATGCCTCTAGTGCCCTGCTGTAAGCCTCAGACCTACCCAAGGCCGGACGGGTCTACGATGCTCTCAGTGCTTATAAGTTAAGCCTCTCCCCCTCAATATCTCAATCTCCAGCTCGTCACGGCACCCTGTCAATCATGGCCTCTGATTTCTGGAAAAAAACTCCAAATAGCTCTCTCTCCTCGAACATCTTTCCTAGTAACTGACTCCTCAAGGTTGACCACCTACTACGGCGGCTGATTCGCTGAAAGTACACTTAAATAACTCAAATGCAAATCTCAACCAAATGCCCTTAACCAAGGCAAAAGGTCAAAAGCTACACAAAGAGATTAAATATATAAGAATCAAATCAATAATAAAAAGATTCCGGAAGAGATATTCCCGGGTCGTATGTCCCAACGAGGCTGCAATTGAAAGTAATCCTGGTTTGATGAGAAATTGAATGATGGAGAATATATGATGGAAACACTGATATAATTACAACTAAAATTAATTAAATAAAACCTAATTTAATCTACGGGAAACAGATATAGGAAATAGGGATCTTAAAAACTACGGGAAACAAAATTAGTTATAGGGAAATCCTAAAATTAAATTTATACTAAAATACGGGGAACAGAATTAGGTATCGGGAAACCTAAATATTAAAAATTAAGAAAATAAATGCTAACTTAAATTAAAAATCAAAATTAAATCCTAATTAATAAAAAAACTAGAACTAAAACGGAGGTCGTTTGAATGTAAAACGAAAAGAAACGGTAAAACGCACCCGGTAAAACGGGTCTAAGACTGAAATTTAAGAAAAATTAAGCCTATACTAAATTTTATATTTTTCCTAGACACTAAATGACAAAAGAAAATTTTATAAAAAAGAAAAATATTTTTTTATTAATTTTTGGATTTTTTATAAATTTTATAAAGATTAAATAACTAATTAAAACAAAGAAAAATAGAAAAAGACAAAAAATAAAGTTATAAAAATTTCTAAAAAAAAAAATTAAATAATAGAAAAAGTTAACAATTCAAAAATATAAAATGCCAAATTTACTGATTATATAAAAAGTAATTAAACTAATTAAAATTAAACCTAATTTATATTAATTAAATTAATAAACATAACTGTGGTAAAACCTAAGGACTAACAGTGAAAGGACACAAGGACTAACGGGGTAACAAGCTAACTAACCACAGGGACTAACAAGGTAACTATAAAAGGGTAATTACACAATTGGTCCCGTGAAGTGACCCCGATTACAACTAGTCCAAACAGCTTATTATCAAAAAGCCAAAGAAGCAATGTAAAGGGGACTTAGGAGAACATTTTTCATAAAAGGGGCATAAGCTGCAATGAACTAATAAGCTAAAAAGTGAGCTTAATGGGGCTGCAAATCTGAAATAAGCTTTGATGGCTTGGTTTTTCTTGGCTTTTTGGTATTTAAGCTAACTAGATAAGCGTCAACTATGGGGACAGATAAATAGGCTAGGGGAGTCCTAAAATTAAACTATGGAAATCTAATAAGCCCTAAAATAAGCTGGGGAAGTACTTAAGTTATGTTAACAGCTTATTATAAAACAGAAAATTGGGGACTTTAAGCCCTAAATAAGCTGAGCTAAAAGGGGAGTTAAGCTACAAAACTATGGGGACTTAAAGAACTACTAATGAGCTATAAATAAAAGCTAAAAGATCCTAAGGCTTAATACAAAATAAGCTAAATAAGGAGTGCTGAAAATGGTGCTCAGCAAACAGGGAGTTCAAACAGTGGCTAGGGGTCCTTTTTGAGCTTATGCAATAAGCTCTAAAGAGCTTTTCACCTAAATCAAAGCACAAACAGATTGAAAGGGGTCTCCAATGAGCTTATTTTCAAAACTTGAGAGCTTAGGGCTTAATTAAAGCTGCTGATATGGGGCTTAAAAATGGCTGCTTTCAAAAAAGGTACATACATACATATTGACTCATACTTGGTGAATCTTAAAGAGACAGAACAAGGGTTGGGTAAATGGCTAGAAACAACACCAAAGAGCACAAAAACAATGTGCTTAAGCTGCTTATGCAGCTTGAGCACTTAAGCTCAATTTAGCTTATTGAAAATTTGACAGAATTCAAAAAGGACTTAAAAAACGTTATGTTTAAAACTAAAAGTGTAATTTATAATGCTTAATTAACCTACACACTCAGCCAAAGTTTTTTGGCTGAGTGAACTGTGACCCATGCCATTTCCATATGACCCATTTGAGACTTAACCATACACCCCCTTATTTATCAAAAAAAAGCTTTTTATCAGACTTTTTGTAAAAGAAGAAGAGATAAGTGATTACAAGTGAGTTTTAATAACTTTTAACACATGTTTAAACAATTTAAACAGAATTAAACAGCTTAAATTATATTTAAAATTTCGACAATGGCAATAACAAGAACTCTTAACCTTTTTTATTAAAAACAGAAAAATTACAACATAAAGCTTTAAAACAACTGAGTTACACTTAAATGATTAAAAGAAAGACTTGGAATTAAAATTAAGCTAAAAACATAAAAAAATGGTGTGTTGCTCTTCGGCTTGGTCTTCTCCCTTTTATAGCAGTCCAAATGACTTGGGCTGTGTTTGCTGTGAGAGTGTAATGCAATCCCAATCAATCCTAACCCTTGGTTTGCCTTGCATCATTCTCAGCCATGGATGGGGGGTACGGGGTTGAGTGTTTGTGCCAGGGAGAGGGTTATAGGGGCAGGGTAAGGTGGGAAGAGGTGAGGGGTGAGCTGTGAGTGGTACTTGGGAGGTGGTATTGCCTTGTAAACCATGGGGGAGGGTGGTTTGATTTTGGCGGTAAATGGGTTATAGTACGGGGTGGGTTACAGGTTTAAAAGGAAAGTATGGGGAAGAGGCAAAAATGCCCCCCCATCTTTCCTTCTCTTTTCACTTTGTATTTGGCCGAAATTCAGTTATAATGAAGTTTAGAAAGTGGCACATTTGGCCCTTGTGGTTTATAACTAAAAGAGATAGAAGGTTTTGGGTAATTGCAAAACTGGTCCCTGCTGTTTTATAACTAAAAAGGGTAAAAAGTATTTTTGGAAAATTGCAATTTCAGCCCTTGTGTTTTATTTTTCTATTTTTCTTCATAAAACAACTTTCAAACTTGGCAATTTTAGCCCCTAAAGTTTTATAAAAAATGATTTTGGGCTTTTGTTGGGCTTGGGTTTGTATTGGGCTTGTATTGGGCCTGTATTGGGCTTTTTAAGGCCCAATAAAGTACAGGCTTGGTTATTGGGCTTTTTCAAGCCCAATAAGGTTATGAAGTGGGTTTTGTGTGTACAATGGCTGAGATTGGCTGTAACTGGGCTAGGATTGGGCCTTCAAAGTCTTCACAGTCTTTGTCAATTGCACACAAATGGGCTGTTGTAATTGATTGAGGGCCCATTTGGTCTTCACAGTCTTCATAGATATACTATTGGGCTTTCCCGGCCCATCAGATGGGTTAAGATTGCATTCAATAGTATTCTTCAGTTCCGGCTCCGGTTTGACTGCTGATTCTTCAGTATTGACTCTGACTTTGTCATTTTTGGACTTTGGCCTTGATTTTGCACAGTCTTTTCCATTCCATGCTCAGTTTTGTCATTTTGGCTTGGTTTTCTGTCTTTTTGATGATATCCACTTCCTGCACAATACAAATGCAAAACAAACATATATTTGGCAGTTTTTGTCTGTTTTTGGTCATTTAAGCTCGTTTTTAGAGGTAAAAGATATGTGTAATTAAGCACTTATCAAATCCCCCAAACTAAGGTATTGTGTGTCCTCACGCAATGTTATGAAGTAAACATGTAAGCCCCGTTTTCACCATTTTCTGAATTTACACTAACTACAACTAATATTTTTGGATTTTCTCATTTTTTAACAAGTTTGACTTTCTTTATTTATTAATACTGGGATCATAGAATGAGAAGCGCCCGTAGAGTGATCTACGGATGTCCTGACGGATAATTTCATCGTCCTCGATTTTTCACAAGTTCCAAGCTAAGCAATTAAACAAGATCATTGTCGCCGGGGCAATCCTAAACATATAGCACAAAACACAAAACACAAGAAAAGAAGAGGCGAGCCTCCTCACAACACACTTATTCATTACTACTATTATTATATTAGGATAAGCATGGGTTGCCACCCACGAAGCGCTTGTTTATTAATGAGTCACTAAGCTTGACTCGTCCCCGTATTCATTGGTCCATGGGGAAAGTTTGGAGATCCGGGACAACCATCGGTGGTATGTCCCCTCCAAAGTAGTGTTTAAGTCTATGACCATTCACCTTGAAGTTTGGCCCGTCGGTTTGAGATAACTCGACGGTGCCATAAGGAAATACTTGGGTAATAATGAATGGTCCAGTCCAGCAGGTCTTAAGCTTGCCCGAGAAAATCTTTAATCAAGAATTAAAGAGGAGGACTCGATCACCAACGTTGAAAACGCGGTTCTTGATCTTGGAGTCATGGATCCTCTTTGTTTTCTCTTTGTAGATCAAAGAGTTCTCATAGGCTTGATCACGAAGTTCATTTAATTCATTCATTTGAACTTTTTGGTGATCACCCGCGGGTAAACAAAGGTCATATTTGAATGCTTTTGGCCTAAATAGGGCTTATGCTCGAGTTTGATGGGTAGATGACAAGCCTTTCTGTACACTAACTTATAAGGAGTGCACCCGATGGGTGTCTTGAATGCGGTACGGAAGGCCCATAAGGCGTCATCTAACTTATCGGACCACGAAGCACGGTGTTCGCCTACGGTCCTTTCCAGAATGCGTTTCAAACCATGATTTGAAACCTCAACTTGCCCACTTATTTGTGGGTGATACACGGTAGAGAAACGGTGAGTAACTCCGTATTTTTTATGCATTGGACACTTTGCAAATTGATCATTGTATAAAAATTGGTTAACCGCGATCACTAATGATAGCACGAGGGGTCCCAAATCGGGCGAAGAGAGATTTTAAAATTTTGCAAACAACTCGAGTGTCATTGGTTGGGGGCACTTTTGCTTCAACCCATTTTGACAAATAATCGATGGCCACGAGTATATACTTGTTCCCTCGTGAAGACGGGAACAGGCCCATGAAGTCGATGCCCCAAACGTCAAAAATCTCACAAACTTGAATTGCGTTTTAAGGCATTTCATCTCGTTGTGAGATTTTTCCCTGACGTTGACAAGCGTCACAACGGGTAACCAAGTTATGGGCATCGCGGTAAATGGTAGGCCAAAAGAATCTTGAGTCAAAAACTTTCTTGGCGGTGTAGTTGGCACCATAATGTCCTCCGGTGGGCCCATTATGGCAAGTTGTGAGGATATCAACAGCTTCTTTTCCGTAAACACACCGCCGGATCACTTGATCAGCACAAATCTTGAACAAATAGGGGTCATCCTAAAAGTAGTGCTTAACATCCTTGAAAAACTTGTTCTTTTGTTGGGACGACATCCTTTTAATCACAAAATTCCCCGCATGGTAATTTGCAAAAAATCGGCAAACATGGGGTACTACCCCATCACCACGAAAGTTAACCTAACAAGTGTCTCGAGAGGAAATTTTTTTTTTGTAATTTCCTTTTCTCAGAGAACATCTTGGTGGGATTTTCAAGTCTTGATAAAGTGGTAGGCGCAAGATTCTCCGCTCCTTTTTTTATCATGAATAAATGACATTCTAATTTTGGAGAAGGTGAATCACACCGGAGCAATCACGTTTTGCATCTTGTTTGTCAAGAAGATATTTGAGAGTCGAGTTTATCCGTAACACTATGGTCTTTGAAAGACTAAATAAGGCCAGGAATTTCTCGAAAGATTACACCACGGCTAATAAATCTTTTTCCGATATTGGTTGTAATGTCTTGACGCATCCGCCATGGTCTTACTTGCATAGTGTATAGGCTAAAATGTTTGGTCATACGTTGCCCCAAGTTCATCAAACCGCTTAATCACTATATCACACTATAATTTCAACTAATTTCAAACTTTTTCCTTTATTATCTTTCCCTTTTTTTTTATGTGGGGTTAAGGGGTTGCTCGCCCCCTGGGGGGGGTGTGTGGGCCCCGTGCGGTTGGGGGGGCCCCGGGGGACCCCCCCACCCCCCCCCCCCCCCCCCCCCCCCCCCCCCCCCCCCACCCCCCCGGAAATCGGTTGCGGCGGCTAACTAATATTGGAGCTTCGGTTAACTTCTTCTTAAGGTATATTAACGAATTTATACACATTCGTTCGAGAAGATGAAAGGGTATTCTTTTTCAAGAAGGTGGGTCATCGAACCGGGGTTTTTTAGATAAGTCTTATTTAAATCTACGTTAAAACCCGGCGTGACCTAAAAAACTTCGAATGCCTTTAACGGAAAGTCGGATGAGGGAGTTTAGCTATAACATTGACTTTAGCTTTGTCGACCTCAATCTCGAACTTTGAAATTTATGTCCTTAGACAATGCTTCTTTTACCATATAAATGGCATTTCTCCCAATTTAGAACTAAATTTAGTGTCTTTGCACGTTTGAGCTATTTTTGTCTAATTGGGAGAGAGCATGAGGAGAAGGAATCTGAAGACCGAGAAAATCTTCTTGAATACCGCCATTGTTTCCTCGATCTATGTCGTGGGAAAATGGCCATCATGACCTTTGGAATGTGAACGGAGCATTACTAAGCGAATGGCATGCGTCGGTGGTAAACGTCCCATAAGGGCAAGTGAGAGGTGGTTCTCTTGGTCTTGAGGGTCTAAAGGAATTTGAAAGATATTCCCGAGAAACCATCTAGAAAAACCAATAGTATTCGTTCCAGCGAGTCTCTCAAGCTTTTGGTCCTAAACGATACGGGGAAACTGTTTTTTTTTTTATATTTAATCTTTACGAGGTTGTATCATTTAACTTTCGGTAGTAAATTGCATACACGCCATCTCCGTTACTGTTCGAGTAGGTATCAAAACCTCAATCTATCATCATTTTCAATTACGGTTATACCGCCTTTCTTGGACACATAATGAACGGGGCTAACTTACGGGCTATCAGAGATAGGATAAATCAATTCGGCATAAGGAGATTGATAACTTTCTTTTTGATAACCTCATGAATTTTTGGGTTAACCTGTCTTTAGTGTTGAATTGCCGGTTTAAAGTCATCATCCATTAATATTTTTTAAGTACAAAATTGAGGGTCGATGCCCTTTATATCAGAGATTTTCCAAGCGATGACATGCTTGTGTGACTTTAAAACCTTTAGAAGTTGGACCTTCTCATCTTCTTTTAAGTATTTAGCAATTATGACGGGTAGTTTATCGGTGCCTCAAAATTGCATACTCAAGATAGAAGGTAGGATCCTTGAGCTCGAGCCGGAGGAAACATAAATAAAGATTTTTCGGTTTGAGGTTCTACAAATTTTAGTTCTTGTGGAGGGAGAGGAGATGATGGATCATCATTTAGAAATTCCCCAAGAAGATGAATGTCTCCCAACGAATCATAGTAAGAGTCATCAATTTCCGGTGAAATTGAATCATCTTCAATAGCAAGGAAAGCATCGGTTTCTTCTAGAAGAAAGTCACTATCCCCGAAGGGAGTGAGAGTGGGAGAAGAGGTAGAAATAATCGGTTCCGAAGTGGGATTGCCACTTGTAGAAATTTCTGAGAATCCGAGCACTTCTTGAGCATACTCCCCACAAGCTACGTCGATTACATCGATTCGATTAATCGACTCGGCATCATTGTAGAAGTATCTCGAAGTTTGACCAACTTTGAATGTTACGGCTTCATCATCATGGCGGAGAGTTAATTCTTCACCGTAAACATCAATCAAAGCTCGTCCGGTCCTCAAAAAGGGTCTCCTGATAATTAAGGGAACCCGAGGATCGAGAACATAATCAACGACTACGAAGTCGGTCGGAAAATAGAACTTTCCTACTTTCACAAAGACATCTTCGGCAATGCCGGCCGGTCGAGTGGTCGATCGGTCCGCAAGCTCAAGAATCATTTGCGTAGGAGTAAGTTCGGGGAGTGAGAGCTTCTTCCATATGGAGAGAGGCATCAAGTTGATGCTTGCACCGAGATCGGCCAAGGCCAAGCATTCATCTAACTCCGGAAAATCACATGGAATGAGAAACTTGCCGGGGTCTCCAAGTTTTTCGGGCAACTTTTTGAGGATAACCGCCGAACAATTTTCATTTACCGATGTGGTGGTGGCTAATTCAAACAATTTTTCTTTGTTATTAAGGAGACTTTTAAACATTGTAGCAAACTTAGGCATGTGAAGAAGAGCATCCGCGAAACTAAGCTCGAAATGTATCTCTTCCCTTCTTCTTTCCCCACTAAATAGATTTCAACAAATTTTGAAGCTAAGAGATCATCTTTTTCACGGAGCTTTTGTTTGTTGGCTCTCGAAGGATAAGGTATAATGGTTTAGGCTTAGGAACAACAACGGGCTCATCAATTGGAGCTTGAATTTGGACTACCGGAGGTTGGATGTTTTCGGTACTCGGTTGCACCGTATCCTTTGTTACCTTGGGTTCCCGTTCCACCACCTTAGGAAGAGAAGAAGACGGGGGTGGAATTGGGGGTCCATCATAAGAAATGCCACTTCGGGTGGTGATTGCTTTCAAATAACCTCTCGGGTTAGCAATGGTGTTCATTTTCATGAATTGACCAAACATGTTCTTAAGCTCGATGTTAGAATTTGTTAAAGAGGTCATTTGGGTTTGCATGTTTTTCATCACCGCATCATTTACCTTTATGTAGTTTGAGAAATCACTAGTCGTCACAACTTTTGGTTGATGAATCGGGGCTTGATAAGCCGGAGCTTGATAATTTTGGTTTCCTTGATTAACTCATCTGTTTTGATTGTAACCTTGATTATACCGGGTTTGATTATTTTTCACATTTCGGTTGAGCAAAACCCGATGGTCGAATTTGGTTAGCTACATTTTGAGGACGATATCCAGTATTTCCTTGATTATAGTTTACTGCGGCTGCTGAAACATATCCTTGAATATTGTCTTGATAGCCCGAAAAAGTGTTGCCATCGGTGGCAGGACACTGTTGGTAAGAATGAGCACCGCCACAAGTAACACATGATTCCTCAACAACTTTTACGGAAGCTGGAGCTGGGGTTACTTGATGTTGTTTAAACATCACGGTCATGTCACTAGTCACGGCACTAGCTACGGCACTGGAAATCTCTGAAGAATCAACATTACTTATTTTTACTTGAGAAACAATCGGTTTGTTTCTTGAATTATGAACTTTTGATTTGTTTTCAATGATTTTCAACACATCTTGTACACTTCTTTCCAAAAGATTGCCACCGGTGGCATAATTCAAAGAATCTTGATCGGATGGGTTTAAACCATTGTAGAAGGTATCGAATTAATGCAATTGGGTAAACGTGTTGTGGGGGATGTAGAAGGAGACTCCTTTGAACAGTCCCTTGCCTCACTAAACGTTTCCTCAAACTTTTGTTGAAAATTTAAAATTTCATTTCGGAGATTTTTTGTTTTTGAGGGAGGAAAGAAATGGTTAATAAACTTGGACACAAGATCGTCCCAAGTGAGAATAGAATGAGGAGGTTCTTTGTCGAGCCAAATCCGGGCTGGACCATCGATAGAAAATGGAAAAAGCATAAGCTTAATCGATGTCTCGGGCACATCTTTGTACTTCAACGTAGAAGTAATCTTGTTAAAATATCAAATATGAGCATGCGGATCTTCTTTCTCAAAACCAAAGAATTGTTTTGAAGTTACAAGATTGATTAGACTATGATTGAGCTCGAAATGCTCAGCGGGAATGGGTGGTACTACGATTGCCTCCGCATAACCCCTAGTGGGTGCACGGAGTAATTCCGCCATAGTACATTGATCGGCCATTGTAACTATGAGAGTCTCTACAAGAGAAAACGGTTCGACTCTTTGCATAGAACGTCTATGATTATGACGTTTTAGAATCGTAGAAGTGGAATTCGTAGAAGGTTCACTAACGAATTTTAACGATGAGCGAGTTTGCATACACTAAGAACAAAATAAGAGAAAATAAAAAAGAGAAAAATATTTTTGTAACCGATAATCAAAAACAAGTATACGTAGCTCTCTAGAAAACGCACAATGAAGCGGAGGAGCGGGTAAGCGCGAAGCTATTAAAAATCTTCTCCTTTCGGGTCCGAAGTTCGTGGGTCGACCCTTGCCTTTATACCTCTCTTATAGTTTGTAATCTAAAGGTGAGCCGAATTCACAAGTGACACAACGGTTGATTTTGTTGTTCTTTTCAATTTTTTTGGAATTTTTGATTACTTGATAATAGAAAAAAGAATTACAAATGAAGCGGTAACTTCAAGGGGAAGGTCTTCTAACAACGATATGCATCAAACGTAACACAAATAATCGTTTCATAACCTCCCCGGAGCGGCGCCAAAAATTGATTTCAAACCTAATATTATATATATTATATTTATATATATATATATATAGATCAATTATATATATTAGATCTATTATTATATATAAAATATGTTTTCATTATATATTTATATATTATTATATATAAAATTTAAATATATATATAAGAATAATATCAATTATAGTAAGAGAAGTATTCCAAAAGGTTTTATAGAAGGGTTACTTTTATGCAAAGTAAAATCCCCAAAAAAAACTTTCTGGGTCGTTTCCCGACGAGGCGTGAATTTGAGAATCGAGTTTAAGTTCGTGATCGCGTGATTGAACGATTCAATGATTTTTTTTTATTCTATTTCTACAATTAATATGCAAAAAACAAGTATAATGCGAGCCTAAAAACGAAAGCAATTAAAGATTTAACAAAATGATAATACATGATCCTTAATAACACGTGCTTTAAAACCTAAACTATCAATTTTAACCGTACAATGCAAATTTAATTTTTAAATGTCCTAAATGATTAAAAATAATTTTAGAAAAAAGAATTATATTTTTTTTTTACTTTTATTTTTTTATTATGAATTAAAAACAGTTTTAATCTAAATTAAATATTAAAAATATTAAACTAATTATAAATAATCTGAAAAAATTACAAAAAGTACTTTGAAGTAAGCTAATCCTATGAAAAATAAAATGGGTCAACCAGCTTATCTCAATAAGCTGGTAATAAGCTCAAAAGAGTTGAAGGCTTTTTTGGCCAAAAAAGGGGTTAAGTATTAATTGTTGCAAAGTATAATCGAAAAAGACCCAAGGGCGAGTGGTAGTGTGGTGTGGTGTTAAAATGTTTGGGATGTTAAGGTTGAGGTCCCGGGTTTGAAACTGGGGCCTCCCTATACTCCCAAATGTTTTTATTTTTGAAAATTTCTTTTTGAAAAAGTTTCTAATAAGCTAAATAACCAACTTTAATGAAATGACTTTTTATATAAACTTAAAATAAGCCTGAAATAAGCTTTTGAAAGCAACAGTTTTTACTTAAAAGCTTTTAAGCTTGTATAACATTTAGCTTAACTGTTTGGGCTTATACAGACTCAAAGAGCAAATAGAAAATCAAATAAGCTAAAAAAGACTTATACCTAATCCTAATAAGCACTTGGAACTAGTTAAGCAAACAAATAAGTTGGAAAATCACCCTAAAAGAATTAAGACAGTTTAACTTAAAAGAAAACTAAAAGCCTTAAACTACTTATGCTAATAAGCTTGAAAAAGCTCAACCCTAAGCCAAATAAGCTGCAAGCATCTTAATCCTAACTTAATAAGCAAATCTAAACTAAATTTAAGCAAACCTAACAGCTAAAATACTCAAATAAGCAAATAAGCAATTTGGCTATAAAGAGCTACCAAAACAGCCTATAAAGGCACTTTTAAGCTAAGAATTAAGCTAGTTAAACTAAAAGCTGAACCTTAAATGTTCAAACTGCTTAAGCTTTTTTTTAGAACTATAAACTATAAGGATAAGCAAAAATTAAGCACTTTGAAACACATATAAGCTATGAACAAGGCTTATGAAAATTGCTGTTTAACTCAGTATATGCTGAGTTTTTTTTTTCAAGTTTTTATAAAAGCTAAAATGCAAAAGTGCAGGCCTAATTTAAGCTATGAAAAAGACTTTTAAAAAAACACAAATAATAAGCTCAAACAGATTGAGCTAGACACCTAATGAACTTATACAAACAAATTAAGACCCTAGAACAGATTTCACTTATCTTATAAATCAGATTGAAGAAAGCATTTTTTAAACTTAAAAACTGAAAAAAAAACTTGACAGATTTATACTAAACACTCAAATGACAAATGCAAACTAAACTTACTCTATTCCTACTGCATTTAGATCCTAAAACAAGCATGAGAAAAATACTTACAAGCCTTTATGCAAATCTTATCAAATAAGCTGGTATGATAAAACAAGTCATCCTAAAGATTCACTAACAATGTTTAGCATAAACCTTAATTCTAAGTTTTAAACATTAAAAGCTTAAATAAACTGTCTTTAAGGCCAAATTAAAGCTTATTGAATCTGATTTAAGGTTCAAAAGCAAACCAGCAGTACTAACTCAAGTTAGTACTGCTAGTGCCAAACACCCCTTTAAAATCTTATTTTCCATTTTTACACTATTAAAAGTCTAAATTCAAGCGAAACAGATTTGTACTTCAGTAATGAAGAAACTAATAAGCATAGACTAGTGACTAATACCAAGCTTAATTAAGCAAGTTAATAAGCTGAACAGATTTAAAGTAAAATATTGCATTTAGGCAGTTTTTAATGAAAAACTTAAACCAATGAGTTCTTTATCAGAAAAGTAAGCTAATTAAGCAATAATACATTAGCAAGCAATAATAAGCAAAAAATAAACAGTAATAAGCAGTAATAAGCTATAAGCAGTTTTAAGCAAAAAAATGAAAAGAGAGTACCTTGCCCTTTGCTCTAAACAAGGGTAAATAAGCTCTTAAGAGCTTTGTCTACAAGCTCCAGCTTATCAAAGATAAGCTGGTAAAACCCATAAGCCCTTTCAAGTTTGGCTTATCATCCATATAGCTTTTTGTGTGATTTTTAGTGAAAAAGGACTTAAGCTATATCAACTATGAAAAAGTTTATATAACTTAAGTGAAACAGCTTATATACAAGTAAAAACAGCCCTTATGAGAGCTTATAAACATTTTTATAACATATTTTTTTTTTATAAAAAAAAAAATGCATTTAACATAAAATACAGGATTTACACAGAAACTTAAATGTATTACTTAAAACAAGAGTACAAGGCTTTTATAAAAATTACAATAAGCTAAATTTAAACTAAGATAAGCTATAAAAAAACTCGATGCCTCAAGGGTTTACAAGAGTCCTATTTATAGAGAGATATCAAAGTCTTGGGTCTTCGCCTTGTGCTAGTTCTGTGAGAGGGATTTAGAGGTGTGCTTCTTGTGTGAGGAACTTCAAGTCATCATCTAAGCCATCCATTTTGCTTTGGCTCCAAGTTCTTAAATCATAGCTATTGAATTTGGTCCTTGTCTCATCAACGAATCAAAAACTAGAGGATTTCCAAGGTGGAATTGGCACCTTGTGGAGTGGGGTTGAGTGGAAAAGTGATGGGTTTATTTTGGGATGCAGGGGTCAAGGTGAGAGCGACAGGGATGATGAATAGTAATTTTGGCTGGAAGGTTTTGGTTATTTGGTTGATAATAGGGTTAACGGGGTTAATGGTTAAAGGGAGTAATGGTGTTTTGGTTGGTATAGCAATGTTAGGACTAGCCAATGTTAAGTCCATAGGAATAACGATGAAACCAGATTTAAGGTGTTATTGTTAAGTGGGAATGGGCTTTGGATTGGGCCGGGTTAGGATTTATTTTGAATTGGGCTTTTCATAAAAGCTTTAAGGCTTATGATTGATGATTAATGGGCTGTCCCGACCCATTAACTTGGGTGCGGGTTGGCCCATTTAATATTTCTTCGGTTTCGGCTTCGTCTTTGACTTGTTGACTTTTTGACTTTGACTTTGACTTTTTACTTTCTTTGCAATCTCGTGCTCGATTTTGTTGGTTTTGGCTTCGTTTTTGTCCTTTAGTGAATATCCGTTACCTGCCCGGTATACAAAGCAAAACAAGCATATATTTGGCATTTTATGTCCGTTTTTGGTCATTTAGGCTCGTTTTATAGGAAATGGTTTGTGTAATTAGACATACTAGAACAAACCTCGAGACCAAGTTAAATCGATCTCAAAGCTAACGCTGAGTTTCTCTGAGTACGTTATTCAGGCATGAGCCTTACGCCGTGATCGGCACACAACAAATAAGCCTTTTTTCTAAAACTGTCCTTTTCCAAGACGACTGCAAAACTTCGACTGTGATGATTGAAGAGAGGAACATGATGTGAAGATTTGGGATACATTATTATTCACTCACTTTCTCAAAAAGAAAAAGACCCAGGGAGCTTTACTTTACCTTGTTTTATTCATAATATCTGTTTTGATAAAGCTCTTGTTGACCTTGGAGCAAGTATGAGCGTTATGCCATTCTCTAAATAACACCCAACCTTGGTCTAGGATTTTATCTCACATAGGTTGACCATCGAACTGCTGACCGAACCATTAAAAACAAGAAGGGGTATTACCGGAAAATGTGTCGTAACAAGATAGGCAAATTTATTTTTCCTATAGACTTTATCATCTTGGACATACCCGAGGATAATGATGTCCCTTTAATCCTCGGACGACCATTCTTGTCAACTGCCCATTCCAAGATTGATGTTTTCAAAAGGAAGATTACTTTAAGGTCGGGGAATAAAATCTTGTTTTAAAAGTGTTAAACCCGCCACTAGCATAATCAATAAGGGGTCTTTTATAATAAAAAGTCTTGATTCAAACAAATTTATCGGAGAGGGTGATGAACATTCGAACACAATTTATGGTGCTACATGAATAAATTATTGGATACACCTTAGAAAACTAAAAAAGGATCAAGATGTTTTGTACCAATTTTTGTTAAACCGGCTCTTTATGATGGAAATTTTCTTGTGTATCGGGTATAGTATGGTTATCTTGAACTCCTCCCTTCCTTAACCATTATACCTATTGTTTAAAAAGTTTTTACTATTCCATATTTGGGGACAAGGATGAAGGGAAGAGTCATGCCGGGACTTTGATCGATATACCTGTTTTCATTGAAAGTTTTTCTATTATTTTAGGTTTTACCATCATTGATGATGATGATATGACAAAAGACGTTGTGCTCGATATGAAATTTTGCAAGAAGTAGGCATCATGCAAATGTTATGAAGAGATTCGCTCTCGGGAATAATTACGAGCGAATTATGGAGGATGAATAAAATGAATGAAGAAGGAAAAGGTCGAACTTAAAGAGCAGCTGAAACAAAAGTGCTTCTCGGGAGACATAAACGGTCATTTTAATTGTTGTCGCCTGTTTTTCACATTTTAATTGTTTGTTACAAGAGTCTGTCTTCCCAGACACTCTATACGGCGTATCGAACCCCTTTGAATATGGCGTATAAACGTGTCTGAACGTTATCAGTTTTAAAACTTAATATTTAATTTCCATTAATTTAATTGTTTCTACAGGAACAATACGGCGTATCCTAGGGTTTGGGATACGGCGTATTGATCCCTGTACAGTTGTGTGTTTAATTGTTTTCTTGTACCATTGTAGCGAGATAGAATTTGCACTTGTCTTCTAATCTCTTATACAGGACCTTGATGAAACTATGATATGGTATATGCTGAAAAAGACACGTGTTGAACTTATTCGGGCATTCTGAAGCCCTAGTCAACACACTTTTTGCTCAAGGACTCATCTTGAAGAATTATCACGAGCAAAACATCAAGGAGTTTTTTGTTCTAATTCTATTTTTCCCTTATTATTTTTATTGTTTTATCTATACAACGAGGACGTTGTATAACTTAAGTCGGGGGATGGAGAATTAGAACGTACTTGTCTTCTTTTTTTACAAAATAACATGCAAAGTGCTTAAAAATGGCCAAATTTTAATTTTTTTTGGCATGACTTTTGTAAAAATCACTAGTTACATTACCTAGCGCAATATAACCCTTGTTACATATTGTGAGAATTAAGCCTATTCCGTTTCCAACTATCCACAAAATTCTATAAAATTATGAGTTTGCCGGTGATGTAGTGGACTTTAGAACTTGGCCTGGTTTATCACTCGAGACCGCAATGATTATTACTATGGATTTAGATGGAGGAACATGTTCAACTGATAAATTTATAGGATTAAACCAAATAGCCTACATGTCATAAAATTAACTAACTTTACTGGTTGGTTAAACTCCTGTGTAACCCTTTGTTTACTCTCATTTTTAGAGTAGGATTCCCTAGAACAACCTGTTGAGCTATTCCTTTCTTTTTCTACACCATATTATATGTTTCGTTATACCTTTACACCTTCGCCTACCGTGTAGATTAAGCCTATTTCTATGTTGCTAGTTGCTTTCATGTAAAGTCTTGTATTTCCTGTGTCAAAGTGAAATTTTTCTATCTCTGTAATGGTCGGGAAATTGCACAATGCAATGGGAAATTATGTAGCTCGTAAGTTTTGCTACTTTCGCGATTATGAATCATGTCCGAATAAAAAATACTACAAGGAAAAGATTATCCGAAAGAATTATGATAGTGAAGACGGTGAAATCAAACCGAGATTTATTATGTATTGTTTGAAAAAAAATTACTCTAAGCTCATGAAACTGAAGCTAATATAGTCGTGTAAGAATTCATTTATGTAATTGTTTGGGGCCCTGTAGTCCCAACGAATACCGACATGTTATAACGTTCGTTCCCAGTGATAGCTAATCACCCGAACGGGGGTTGTCAATCCCGAATAGATCTATTGTTATATCATCCGCTTGACATCACGCAATGAGATGTTTTCGTATACCCCATGCGATCGGCTAATCATCCCCCCGAACAAGGATCCACCCCGAATAAACAATTTTCATAACAATTCGCGGCTCTAATACCTCCGAGTGAATTACAGTTTCAATGACGCTGTGACGTAGAACTTGTATGACCCAATATGGGGCAGTGATTTAAAATATGTACTCCCTTTACGGATTGTCCCCTCCAAGAACACCCGGGCAGTAAAGTAAGAATATGTACTCCCGTTACCCGGTGTCCCCTCCAAGAACACCTGGGCAGTACCGGCGTGTTTGGGGGGGGGGGTCATCATTCAATCGCTTAAGCTAATCCGTAATCCTTTCAAATGTTAAAGTGCATATATTGTGACCAAAAAATGAAGTCAAATAATAATATCCAGGCGAGCTAATGCATATAGGTATGTAAACCAATTTGTAATCAATTATGTAAATGCATTTGCAAACAAGCATGTTCTCACCCCAAATATATGTAAAACGAGTAAAAACAGGGGAGCTATAAACTCACAAAATCCTTTAAAACAATCACGTTGTTAGAAGATAACCAAGTATAAGAATTTGTAGACAAGCATGTATCCCCCTCGCGGGTTATAAAACATTCAAAAGGTTGAAAAGCGAGGCTATGAAACTCACCTCGATGATGAAGAACGATTGACAGATAGGCATCTAATATGCACAATACGAACGGAAGACGAAGCTGCTCGATCAAGAAGTGCATGCTAACTTAATCGACTAAGTCCCACTAGCCTGAGGAATCGATTATTTGGGTTTCCTGATGGATAGTCACCACAACACGTCACGTTGAATAAAGATTTAGATTTAATGTTGTAATGGTTTGGTGGTTGGTTAAATAAATAAATTGAAAATATACGCAAAGTGTGTAATATATTCTTTATATATTACCTATGAAAATAAACCCTTATATAATTCATACCGTGAATTATATAACAAAGACAACAATCCAAAGATTACTGAAAAGTATATAATACCTTGTAGGCATTATATAATAAGTGTGAGTAAAATGATTAAACCCATTTAGTCTGACTCGTTTTCTAAAATCATTACTTAATGTAATAAAAAGTTTCTTTGTATAAAACTATACGAACATTTTAACGGTTACCAATTAAATTAGACCGATGTTTAAAAGCCTTTCACACCAATTATTAGTTTACTTCTACCTACAATTATAAAAATAATATAATATTTTATAAAGTCAAATTTCGTTCCTCAACAGGGGGTCGCACTAAAATAATTGTCTCAATGTAAAAGTATAGATTTTTCGTTCAATTGGTCGGGTTATTGTATAATACAGACAATGTATCTTAAAAATAATAACTTGGTCCCCTTTTTATCGCGTTTATAACACAATATGAGTTTTAGTAAAACGTTACTAAATATTGAAATATATATATATTTCGCCATGACCTTTCCGTTTATAAAACGATCCCAAGTCGAACGACTTTGTTGCAAATCCACTTTCCCAATTTAATTTAATAGAAAACATTCTAACAATTCAAGGGTGTTTATTAATTATCGTTTAATAAACATCATTTCCATATTATAACTTCGTTACGAATCATAGTATTTTATATTCCTTACCAGTCTAATATAATTTATCCGGAAAGATATATTAGCATACATTTATTTAACCAATTAACCACCGGGCCGATTTTAATATTTATATCAAATCTTGATATATTTTTATTTGTTAAGGTTATATATACCAAACTAACCCTCGTTGATCATCACTATCCTTTGTTGCCTTCTCTAAATCCAAACGCACCCTATCATGTTTACACGACCAATCGCACCCTTTTGTGCTCGCTGTCCCAAACAGTCCCTTCGACTGTTAACCCACAACCAAACGCCCCTTGTGGGCTGTCGAGCACAACCAAACGCACCTTAACAGATTTGCTACCAAACCAAACGCACCCGCTGCGTTGGTAAACCAAACGCCCCCGAAATGGCTGTAAAACAGCCATCCAAACGCCCCTGTTTGGCTGTTATACAGCGCAACAAACGCACCCTTTTCGCGTGACACAAACAAACAAGCCCTAAGCCTGCTGCAAATCCAAACGCACCCTATAGTTGTTTTTCCACTAAAAGCCAAACAAACACCACCGTTGACTGTCTTAACAACCACATACACACCCTACGTGGGTGGCCTTACCACCCGAAACCAAACGGACCCTCGAGTTTTAAAATAAAACAAACCAAACCAATCATCATTAAACCCGACACCCCGCGGTCACGACAGCCAACCCGGCTGTCCCCGCTGCCCATACTCGACACGAACACCCCCGGCTGTCCCCGACAGCCAACCCGACAACCCAACTTACCCTCGTTGGCCCTCGGTTGATACCGCCATTTAATCCGACGCACCCTTCGGGGTGTTAACCCACAACCCAAAGAAAAGAAACGAGGTAACCACGAGCCCGACACCTTGAAGGTGCGGCTGTGGTGGTGGCTGTCCAAACCCGAACCAAACTCACCCGGTGGGTGGTTAAACCCAATCCGACGCACACTTGTGCTTTTTATTATCAAACCAAACGTACCCTAGGTACCGAATATCAACCCGAACGCCCCCATGGGCTGTTACACACGAAACAAACGCACCCTCGGTGCTATTACCACCACCCGCACCCGCTGGGGCGGCGGCGGTGCTCACCGAACACCACCCTATGTGGTGGTCTCGGTGATAACAATCACCCACGAACACCCCTGTGGTGCCGGCTGTCCCGACAACAAACACCCCTTGGGTGTTTTATGATAAACCGGACGCACCCTCGCGGCATTTATAACAACCCGCCGCACCCTTGGTGGTGCGTGGCTGTGATGGTGATGGTGGTATTATGATGATGATGATGATGTAGATGGTGTATGACGATGGTGGCGGTAGTGGCGCGTGGGGCGAGTGGGGTGGTGGATCGGGTAGATCGAAGTGGGGGAAGTATATTTGGTCTTGGCCGGAATACCCGCCGGAAAACTTTTCCGGCGGCGGCGGCATGGTGGCGACGGTGGCCGGAATTTATGGGAGGGAGAGAAGAGAGGTGAAGTGTGTTATAAATGTGTATGTGTGAGTATAAGAGATGAAATGAAAAAAAAGTATAAAAGTTTTATATATATATAAAACTTTAAAAATGAAATGGTAAGTGTTTAATACTCGAGGGACTAAAAGTGTAACTTGTCGAGAAACTTTTATAAAATACTGGTTCGGGACTCATTTGAGCGACTTAACGGATGAACCAACGCACGAAACTTGCGCCATTGTTTTTCAAATCATTTTTCCGATAAAAATGAGTATTCGCTTGATATTATTTCATAAATATTTTATAACATTAAATAAAATATTTGTTATTCATTTTGTGAACCGGTTTCGCTTCGTCCGAAATAAAAATGGATTTCAACCCGAGTATTCGCGTTATCACAACGCTTTTCATTAAAATGATGAATAATTTATTTAATATTTTTATTAAATAAATACTGATAATTAAATAACAAAACAAATTTAATTATTTTTGTGTGTCCGCGTTGTATGTTGTTCGTTAAATGTTTGCGGTGCTGTTTTACCCCTTTTCGGCTCGTTTCCAGGTCTCGGGCAAAACTGAAAAGTTGTCAGGAATGTCGTTTCACATCGAATTGCTTTAGAGTCCGAGTCGTGAAAACGTGATTTAGATGGTCGTTCTTATAAGTCAAGCCAGACCCTAAAAGTCAAAGATTGAAATCGTCATTCAAAAATTCGAAAATTCTCGGATGTTACAGTACCTACCCCTTAAAGAAATCTCGTCCCGAGATTAAATTTGTGTTATCCGATTGTGTGACCAAGGAAAGACTTAAGGTTAACTAAACTCGTCCTAAACAAGACGCTGATAACTTTATTCAGCAAAATTCGGTGTTTCTACACTTCTCAATCTACCTAAAATTTTGGCTAGGTTTGTCCAGGATATTTAATCCATCGAAATGGGTATATCAAAATATATCATTACAGATCTTATGGCTGGTATAACCGCGTTATAGGGAAAGTCTCTTTATAGTGAAAACTTCAAGAAGAAGGTGTCGTCGCGTGAGTATGTTTGTATAACTTTCTAAATGTCCGAGGACGGAGTCTCGTTTCTACTATTTGTAATGTTCGATGATTCACATCAACGTGGCTTATGTATGTAAGTACCCAACTTACTTGTCAGTACTAGGATGTATCGCGACCTAAGTCTTCCTACTAGTGGCCCGAAATGAATAGTCCAACTATTTGTTTCGTCGATAGGTGTTTATCTCGTTTAAGGGGGAGTTGCATAACCTATTAGATAAAGTTGTGTCAGTCGGGACCGCTCCAGGTGCCAACAGCAGTGACCATAACAATACTATTACGAATGGTGATGGGATGCCGAGAATGAGGACATTTCGAGAAGACAATATTCCCAGAATAAAGTTTAACAAATGGGAGGAGCTCGCGGAAGAGTTTATGCGGTAGACGGCGGATTATCGCTAGTTTAAGGACGAATCAACTCCAGTAACTCAAGTGTGTAACAAGTCTGTTAGTTCCACGAACAGTTCGTGATCGCGAGGGTTATCAACGACAAAAGTAATAACTTAAAAATGTGATAAGGTAGCTCCAAGTGAGGCCTTAAGATTTTGCTAAGTGGTAAGATACGATTGTGTCTCTAGACCCTTTTAACGAATTTTGATGATTATCGATTTCGGGTTCATACTCGTGTCATATCGGATACCATTAAGCCCACTCATTTATAATTTCTTATTTACATAAAGAAGCGTCCAAATTTATGTAAATAATACATTGATAAACTTATGGTTCAAGGGATTTTACAATTTTCTTTATTTAAAACTGAAGAGGTCTTCCCCAAACCATTCAATAAAGAGATTATAAATCATCCTACTTAATAATTCCCAAAGAAATACGCGTATTCACATAACCTTCAACGTAGTTGACATGACGATGCATGTGCTCTAATGAGTATGGAACGAGTGTTTAAAACTCGTCTTCGAAGACAGGGAGTAGAACTACCCAAGAATATTGACCTAGAGTTCAAGATAGTTAATGAGTACTCGGTTAGAGTCAACAAGGTAAAGACCTATATGACCGAGTCAACATAGCGAATAATCATAATGCAATCCTCTTATTACAAGTCCCATGCCCATCACAGACTTGTAATACTTAGATTCATACATAATCCCATGTAAACAAAACTGTGTCGGGGTTAACATAACAATTATCATATCAATCCTCATATTACAAGTCCCGCCCATACAAGACTTGTAATACTTAGATTCATACATAATTCTATGCAACAAAAATTATGATGTCTCCTGAAATACGATATTGAGAAAAAGCGAGGTAGAAAAAAAATATAATAAGACCATTGTTTAACTTACAATGTCTGAGAACGAAGTTAGACCATTGTGCAACTCACAATGTCTAAGAAGTAAGATGAGACCATTGTGTAACTTACAATGTCAAAGGATAAATGAGACCATTGTGCACCTACAATGTCTTAAAAATGCTCTGGTATTTAATATAAAATAACTCTTATATAAATAAACGTGCGACAAACAAAGAAGTAAGCATATATATTACCTATATGTATGTCATGGAAAGCACTTAAGTGTAACAATTACCCTAAGCAAGTAAAGCAAATAGTGTGTGATGCACTTTGAAAATGTTTTGAAAGTTGATGCAATTGTTTGTGAAAACAATTATAGTCTAGGGTATATTATGCATCATGTTCCTCAATAGCCAGTCTCTGATACCAATCTGATACACCCCCAAAAATGCGTGTCGCAGCGGTGTATGTCCGGGGGGTTACTTCAATAATACCACAAGCGCTAGATAAACAAAGAACGTCTCAAAATGTGTCGTTTGAGAAAAATAATCTCGTTGATTTCCTTGAAATTAATATAACATTTGTCCCATAATTGCATCACCATGAAAAACTTAAATGTATAGACTCCAATGCACTTCAAGTAAGCCAAGTATCTATATCACCTGAGAAAAACATGCTTAAAACGGTCAACATAAAGTTGGTGAGTTCATAGGTTAGTTTAAATATGAATGTAAGATTTCAAATGAATTATTTGTCCACTGTACATCACATAAAGCACCATGTAAAAATCCCAAAGATTTATAAAGAATGCACGACACATTTTATGTCACCCAAAGTACCAATCTTATCCCAGAGATTTATAAAGAATGCATGATCAATTTAATGTCACCAAAAGTACCAATCTTATCCCAAAGATTTATAAAGAATGCATGACCAATTTAATGTCACCAAAATGTTTCGAGTATGTATTGCCACTTTATTCAAGGCACAGTAAATATCCATGTGAGTATAAAACAATGATTACAATAACTCTAAGTCAGTGAAACCGATGCCTAAGTATAACGTAAGAGTTTCATATGTGTAAGTATTGTGGGGGGGGGGGCCCTGTAGTCCCAACCAATCGTAATCCGACATGTTATAACATTCGTTTGCCCAGTGATAACTAATCACCCGAACGGGGATTGTCAATCCCGAATAGATCTATTTTATTACATTCGCGTAGACAACATATTATAACGTTCAATTTGCCATGATACTAATCACCTGAACGGGGATCACACCTGAATAGATCTATTTCATTACATTCGCGCTCACCCTCCAAGTGATTTACAATTCATGAAGCTGTGACGTAGACTTATATATATACCCATCACATGTATCCCCTCCAAGAACACCCGGGCCTTTATTTAAAGAATATGTACTCCCGTTACCGGTGTCCCCTCCAAGAACACCCGGGCAGTACTGTATTGTTATCAGTTCAATCCGCTTAAGCTAATCCGTAATTCATTTCAGAAAGTAAAAGTACGAAATATGTTGTGGCCATAAAATCAAATGTCAAGTACTATATCCCCATAGCGAGCAATGAAAATGTATATATGTAATGCATTCATTACAGCACGAGAGAGAGAATCGACCATGTAATTGAGTTTGCAAACAGATTTGCACAAGCATGTTCTCACCCCAAAAATATATGTAAAACATGTAAAACGTGGGGCTATAAACTCACCTCGATGATGAAGAACGATTGACAGATAGGCATCTACTATGCACAACACAAATGGAAGACGAAACGGCTCGATCAAGAAGTTGCAACTAATCTTAACGGCTAAGTCCCACTAGCCTAGGATAATGTGTTTGGGTTTCCCGATGAGTGGTTACGTCAACGCGTCACGTTGATAAAAGGATTTAGATTTAAAGTTGTAATAGTTTGGTGGTTGGTTAAATAAAATAAATCAAAAGTAACGCAATGTATGTAATATATCCCGTATATATTACATATGAAAAATATGTCAAGTATATAATTCATACTGTGAATTATATAACAAAGAAAACCAATTAAATAAATAATCGAGGTATATAATACTTTGTAAGTATTAAATAAAAATGAGAAAAATAACTGAAGCAAAACAATTCGACACGTTTTCAGAAATCACCAATTAAATTAATAAAATGTTCTTGCATAAAAGTAAACGTACGTTTTAAAGATAAACGATGTTTTCAAAGCTTTTACAAAAGTTATGACTTTATCTTCTAGTCGGGAATTATAAAATAATATTTTATAATTTAGTGTTTCGTCCGACTTATAACTTAAACCTAGTTGCGTGTGTAAAAAAGTATAAACGTTCGGATCGTTTTATCTGGTTATTGAATAATTATAATTTATAACAACTTAAAAGATATAACCTAAATCCTTTTCAATCAATCCGTTGTGCAATTACTCGCCAAGCAACTCAACGCGCTTCATTTATATCAAATACTCGACAAATTAATAAATAGTACATTTATTTAACCCATTTTAAACCACCACTTAGTCCGGTTTTAGATTTATAAAATAGTACGATGTATTTATTATTCGATTTATGTTAACCCAAATGCACCCTTATTGGTTTTCCTGCTATCCTAAACGCACCCTTGTGACAAAGCTGCCAACCCAAACACGCCCCTTGCGTGTTTCTGCTATACCAAACGCACCCGTTGCGTCCACTCTCTAAAACCAAACCCACCCTTATGGTGTACCACCCACCCGTTCCAAACGCAACACCTTAGTGCAATCTCATAACCAAACTCCTCCTTTGTGGTAATTCAACAACCAAAGCGGCACCCCAACCTTGGTGCTCAGACACCCAACGCACCACTAAGTGCGGACCAAGAAACCAAACGCACCCTTAGTGCCATTTCCAGATCCAAACGCATCCCTTTTGTGCAAATCAGAAGACCAAACGCACCTTGGTGCCATTTTAATATCAAACGCACCCTTTGGTGCTTAATCGAAACCCAAAACGCACGCCTGAGTGCTTCTGAAAAACAAAACAAACGCACCCTCGACTAGTGTATCACCAAACGCACCCTTTTGTGACGTTTTAACAACCAAAAGCACCCGCTGTGGTGCTTTTATAAAACCAACAGCACCCCTTTTGGGGTTTACAGAGAAACGAACGCACCTTATGGTGGCAAATCGAAAACCAAATGGACCCTAGGCTGTTAAGAACAGCCAAACGCATCCTTTTTGTTAAACCCAAAACAAAATGCACCCTTTTAATATTATTGTGGTGGTGGTTGTCGTGGAGTAGCAGCCGGGGGCGGCTGTAGTGGCGGTGCGTAGTGATGGGAGTGGTGACGGTGATGGTGTGATGATGATGATAACGTCGGTGGTGGTGTGGGGCTGTCGGGGATGACGACAACGAGGAGATGGTGAAAGTGGCAGCCGGTGGTGGGTGGAGATAATGGGAGTGGCGCGTGGCGGCGAGTGCATGGTGGTGGTGGAGAAGGCGCGTGAAGGCGCGTGAGTTGGTGGATCGGAGCCGGATCTACAATTTTATAAAAGTTATTGTAGATCGCCGGAGTTTAGCCGGAAAATGTGCCTGAGAAATACCGGAATCATTTCCGGCATTGGATGTGGTTGGCCGATTGTTTTTTTCTTTCCTGTGGCGAGTGGGAGGGAGAAATGGAAGTATGTATGGTGGCTATTATTATAAAAATGAAAATGAAAAGAAAATGTATAAAACTTATATATAATATAAACTTTATTAAAAGTTATAAATAAAAGTGTCAAGTCTCAATTAGTTTGGGGTTCATATTTGTAATTATAATTCTAGGGACCAAAAGTATAACATTTGATATTAATTTGTGTAAAATAGTCGTCGGCAGACTCTAGATGAGCCGCTAACGGATGAATTAAAATACAAACATTGCGCAATTACGTTCGGAATCATTTTCCGATAAAAATGAGTATTTAACTTGATAATATTTCATAAATATTCTTATAACATTTATAAAAAATAATTGTTACTTATTTTTGTGACTACTCGGTTAAAATAAAAATGAGTTTTAACTAAGATATTCGCGTCATCAACAACGCTTAAATAATTAAAATATTAAGTGATTTTATTTAATATTTTTATTAAATAAATATAGATAATTAATAATAAATTTAATTATTTTTGTGTGTCGTAACCTTGTGTGCAGTTTTCAAAACTTTGCGAGACTGTTTTAGCTCTTTTCTGCTTGTTTTCAAGTCTCAGGTAAAACTATAAAGTTGTCCGAAATATCGTTTTACCAATCAAATTTGCTTTAGGGTCCGAATCGATAAAACACGTGATTTAGTGGTTTGTTTTTTGTATAAATCAACTATGAATTAAGTTATTACAACATCCTTTTTCGTTTTCGAATCAACATAAAATTTAAAAATAACTTGCACATGAGAGATGTAATAATAAATATGATTTATTATTTAAAATATGTTCCGAAAATTTTACCGGTTACACGGTAATCGCTTTTATGTGACAATAAAAGACCAAAAGTCAAAAGTCAAGTCAGACTCGAAAAGTCCAAGGTTAAAATAGTCCTTTAAAATTTCAAAATTTGCCGGATGTTACAGTACCTACCCCTTAAAGAAATCTCGTCTCGAGATTAAATTTGTGTTAACTGTTTGTGTGACCAAGAAAAGATTTACGATTTAATAAACTATTTCTAAACAAAACGCTGATAACTTTATTCAGAAAAATTCGGTGTTCCGACACTTCTCATTATACCAAATTTTGGCTAGGTTTGACCAGGATACTCAATCCATCAAAATAGGTATCTCCAAAATATATATATATATATATATATATATATATATATATATATATATATATATATATATATATATATATATATATATATATATCATTACAGATCTTATGACTGAAATAACCGCGTTATAAAGAAAATCTCATAATAGAGAAAAGAAAAACCTCAAGAAGAAAGTGTAGTCGCGTGAGTATGTTTGTATCAGTTCCTAAATGTCCGAGGACGGAGTCTCGTTTCTACTATCTGTAATGTTCGATGATTCACATCAACGGACATATGAGTGTAAGTTACCCAAACTACATGGCAGTACTAGGATGTATCGCGACCTAAGTCTTCCTACTAGTGGCCCAAAATGAATAGTTCGACTATCTCTCTCGTCAATAGGTGTTTATCTGGTTTAAGGGGGTTGCATTACCTATTGGATAAAATTGTACAAGCCGGGATCGCTCCAGGACCCGACAACAGCAACCCTAAAAACAATAACTATAACAAACGGTGATGGGATGCCGAGAATAAAGACATTTTGAGAAACAATATCTTCATAATCAAGTTCAACAAATGGGAGGAGCTCGCGGAAGAGCTCATGCGATATACGGCGAAATATGGTACTCAGTCGTTAGTTCGAGGATGAATCAACTTCATTAGTTCAAGTGTGTAACAAGTCTGTTAGTTCCACAAACAGTTCGTGATCGTAAAGATTTGTAACGGCAAAAGTAATAACTTAAAATGAGATAAGGTAGTTCCAAGTGAGGCCTTAAGATTCTGCTGGGTGGTAAGACACGATTGTGTCTCTAGACCTTTTTAACGAATTTCGGTGATCATCGAGTTCAGGTTCATACTCGTGTCACATTGGATACCATTAAGCCCACTCATTTATAATTCATTATTTGCATAAAGAAGCGTCCCAATTTATGTAAATAATGGATTGATAAACTTATGGTTCGGGGATTTACAATTTCTTTATTTAACTGAAGAGGCGTCCCAATCCTTTCAAATAAAGAGATTATAAATCATCCTACTTAATAATTCCCAAAGCAATACGCGTACTCACATAACCTTCAAGGCGGTTGACATGACGATGCATGTGCTCTAATGAGTATGGGACGAGTGTTTAAAACTCGTCTTCGAAGACATGGAGTAAAACTACCCAAGAATAGTGACCTAGAGTTTAATATAGTTAATGAGTACTCGGTTAAAGTAAACAAGGTAAGAGTCTATATGAACGAGTCAACATAGCGATTATCATATCAATTCTCCTATTATAAGTCCCGCCCATACAAGACTTGTAATACTTAGATTCATACATAATCCCATGTAAACAAAATTGTGTCGGGGTATAACATATACAAATTATCATATCAAACCTACATATTACAAAGTCCCGCCCATACAAGAACTTGTAAAATTAGATTCAAGCATAATTCTATGTAAACAAAAATTATGAGTGTCCACCGTGTAAAACGATAATGTATAAAGCTATGGAAGAAAATAAAATACTTATAGAACCATTGTTATTAAACTTACAATGTCTGCAGTCCTGTAGAACAAATGAAGACTAATGGTGGGCAACTCACAATGTCCTAAGAAGTAAGAAGAGACTATTGAGTAACTTACAATGTCCAAAGGTATAAAGAGAACCATTGTGCACTCTCCAATGTCTTAAGAAATGCTCTTGTATTTATATAAATAACTCTTATATAAATAAACGTACGATAATAATCGCAAAAGATGTAAGCAATATATTACCTATAAGTATGTCATATGTAAGCATTATAAGGTAACAAGCTAAACCTAACAAAGTAGCAAATAGTGTGTATGCACTTGAAAATGTTTGTATTTGATTCATTGTTTGGTGAAAACGTGTTAAGTCTAGGGTAAAATATGCAACCTAGTTCTCTATAACCAGTGCTCTGATACCAATCTGTAACACCCCTAAAAATGCGTGTCGCAGCGGAAGTATGTCCGGGGGAGTTACTTCATAATACACAGCGCTAGATACAAGAGAACGACCTCTAAATGTGTCATTTGAAAAATAATCTCTGTTGATTTCCATGAAATTAATATAACATTTGTCCCATAATTGCATCACCCAATGAAAACTTAAATGTAATAGACTCCAATGCACTTCAAGTAACCAAGTATCTATATCACCTGAGAAAAACATGCTTAAAACGGTCAACATAAAGTTGGTGAGTTCATAGGTTAGTTTAAATATGAATGTAAGTGTTCAATGAATTTAAATTTTGTCAAAACTGTGTCCATCATAAGTACCATGTCAAAATTCCCAAAGAATTTATAACGAATGCACGACACATTTATATGTCACCACAAAGTACCAATCTTTATCCCAAGAGATTTATATAAGAATGCATGATCAATTTAATGTCACCAAAAGTACCATCAAAGATTTATAAATAATGAGCATGACCAATTTAATGTTCACCAAAATGATTTTTCGAGTAGTATTTCCACTTTATTCAAGGCCCAGTAAATATCCATGTGGAGTATAAAACAATGATTACAATTAACTCTATAGTCATGAACACCGATGCACTAATATAACAGATAAAGAGTTTCATAGTAAGTATTGTGGTGACCATGTAGGCCCAACCAATTGTCATCAACATGTTTATATACATTCGTTTGCCCAGTGATAGCTAATCACCCGAACGGGGATTGACAATCCCGAATAGATCTATTTGAAAACATATCGCGAAGCCAACATAATATAATGTTCGATGCACCAGTGATAGCTAAATCAACCCCGAACGTGATCACACCCGAATAGATCTATTACATAACATTAGCTCTACCCTCCAAGTGATTACAGTTCATGAAGCTGTGACTTAGACTATATATTATAACCCCAACACACAGTACCCTCCAAGAACACACCAGGGCCTTTATTAAAGAGTATTGTACACCCGTTACGGTGTCCCTCCAAGAACACCCGGGCCATACTGTTATAATTATCAAGTCAATCCGCTTAAGCTAAATTCGTAATCCATTTTCAAAAGTAAAAGTACATATAATAGGCCAAAATAAAGTCAATTAATATATCCCATAGCGAGCTATGTAAATTGAGTTATGTAAGCCTTCATGTAAAAACGTAAGAAACAACCATGTAAATTGAAAGTTTGCAAACAATTTGCACAAGCATGTTTCACACCCCACCAAAAATAATGTAAAACATGTAAAACGTTGGGCTATAAACTCACCCGATGATGAAGAACGATAGACAGTAGACATCAACAATGGCAACAACACAAATGGAAGACGAAACGGCTCAGATCAATGAGATGCTACAATCTATCGGCTAACCCACTAGCTAGATAATGTGGTTTTGGGTTCTCCCGTTTAGTGGTTACGTCAATGCCGCGTCACGTATGATAAAAGATTTATATTTAAAGTTGTAATAGTTTGGTGGTTGGTTAAATAAAATAAATCAAAAGTAACGCAATGTATGTAATATATCCCGTATATATTACATATGAAAAATATGTCAAGTATATAATTCATACTGTGAATTATATAACAAAGAAAACCAATTAAATAAATAATCGAGTTATATAATACTTTGTAAGTATTAAATAAAAATGAGAAAAATAACTGAAGCAAAACAATTCGACACGTTTTCAGAAATCACCAATTAAATTAATAAAATGTTCTTGCATAAAAGTAAACGTATGTTTTAAAGTTTCGTAATATATAAACGAATGTATTCAAAGCTTTTAACAAAAGTTATAACGTTAACTCCAGTACGAGATTATACAAATAAATATTTTAAAATTTAGTGTTTTCGTTACTGACTTTTAAACTAAAACATTGCGTTGTGTAAAATATAACTTTCGTTCGTTTATCTGGTTATTGTATAATTATAATTTATACAATCTTAAAAGTATATAACTTAAATCCTTTTTTAATCAATCCGTGTTGCAATTACTCGCGCGCTTCAATTTATATCAATCTCGACAAATTATTAAATAGTACCTTTATTTAACCCATTTTAAACCACCATTTAGTCCGGTTTTAGATTTATAAAATAGTACGATGTATTTATTATTCGATTTATGTTAACCCAAACGCACCCTTATTGGTTTTCCTGCTATCCCAAACGCACCTTTGTGACAAAGCTGCCAACCCAAACACGCCCCTTGCGTGTTTCTGCTATACCAAACGCACCCGTTGCGTCTCTCTCTTAAACCAAACACACCCTTATGGTGTTACCCCCTTATCTAAACGCACCCTTAGTGCAATCTGCATAACCAAACGGCCCTTTGTGGTGATACAACAACCAAACGCACCCCTCCTTGGTGCTGTGACAACCCAAACGCACCACTAGGTGCTGACCAAGAAACCAAACGCACCCTTAGTGCCATTTCCAGATCCAAACGCATCCCTTCTGTGCAAATCAGAAGACCAAATGCACCTTGGTGCCATTTTAATATCAAACGCACCCTTTGGTGCTTAATCGAAACCCAAAACGCACCCTAAGGCTGCTGAAAAACAAAAGAAACGCATCCTCGACTAGTGAATCACCAAACGCACCCTTTTCTGACATTTTAACAACCAAAAGCACCCGCTGTGGTGCTTTTATAAAACCAACAGCACCTCTTTTAGGCTGACAGAGAAACGAATGCACCTTATGGTGCCAAATCGAAAACCAAACGGACCCTAGGATGTTAAGAACAGCCAAACGCATCCTTTTTGTTAAACCAAAAACAAAACGTACCCTTTTAGTATTATTGTGGTGTGTGTTTTCCGTGGGAGTAGCAGCCGGGCGCTGTAGTGGCGGTGCGTGTTTATGGGAGTGTGACGGTGATAGTGGTTATGAGATGAATAACGTCGGTGGTAGGTGTGGGGCTGTCGGTGGATTACGGACAACGAGGAGAAGGTGACTTAGGCAAGCCGCGTGGGTGGAGATGATGGGAGTGGCGCGTGGCGGCGAGTGCATGGTGGTGGCGGAGAAGGCGCGTGAGTTGGTGGATCGGGTAGATCGGGCCGATGCTACTTTTTATAAAGTTTTGGGTTTCGTGCCGGAGTTTGTCCGAAAAAAGTGGTCGGGAAGATGACCGGATCTTTTTCGACGGTGGCAGTGTGGCCGGATGTTTTTTCGGTGGATGAGGGGAGGGAAAATGGGGAATGTATGTGTGTATTTATATAAAAATGAAAGGTGAAACGAAAATGATAAAAACTTATAAATATATAACTTTATAAAAAGTTATAAATAAAATATGTCAAGTTATCAATTATTTGGGGTATCAATTTGTTAATTATTTTCTAGTGACCCAAAAGAGTACCTTTGAGTATTATTTTGAAAATCAGGTCGTTCGGATGGACTCGTTTTGCCGCTAACGGATGAATTAAAATACAAAACTTGCGCCATTGCGTTTCGAAATCCAAATTTTTTCCGAAAAAATGAGTATTTACTTGAAAAAATATCATAAATATATTTTATAAACATTTATAAAAATATTTGTTACTTAATTTGTGACTCGATTAAAATAAAATTGACACACAAAAACCGAGACAAACATATACATAACCACTTTTTGGTTATGTATATGTTTGTTTCGGCTTATATAGCGGGCTTATGGCTTATTGGTTTTCGGCTTATGTTTCGGTGGCTTATTTTGAAACTTTTCGGCTTATATAAGCTTACCGTGTCATGATAAGCTTATACAAGCCGAAAAGTTTCAAAATAAGCCACAAAAAGTGAGCGTATGAAATAAGCCGAAAACCCAATAAGCCTTAAGCACGTAGTATAAGCCGAAACAAACACCCTAGACTAAGGTTTTTTTAATCATTTTTATAACAATGTGTTTAAGGGTTTTATGATGTAGCTTTTTTGAATATACCCTTTTGAAAAGATGTGTTTTTATGATCAAATCAATATGTATTTAAGGGTTTGATAGTTTAGGCTTGTATAGATTATTATTTAAATTAGTCGCCCAAAAAGTCAGAAATAATGGTTTAGTGGGTGTTTGTTTTGGATAACCGGCTTATGGCTTATTGGGTTTTCGGCTTATTTCATAAGCTCACTTTTATGTGGCCTAATTTGAAACTTTTCGGCTTGTATAAGCTTATCATGACACGGTAAGCTTATATAAGCCGAAAAGTTTCAAAGTAAGCCACTATAACATAAGCCGAAAACCAATAAGCCATAAGCCCGCTATATAAGCCGCAACAAACATATACATAACCAATAAACCATAATTTCCGACTTTTTGACTGACTAATTTATACAATAATCTATACAACCCTAAACCATCAGACCCTTAAAATACATATTCATTTGATCATAAAAACACATAATTTCAAAAGGGTATATTCAAAAAACACTTTCACCATCAAATTTGATTCACACACACTCTCTTTCTGTTTTTATGCTCACAACATCTCTCAATTCTTTTTGCTCACATAATCACTCATTTCTGTTTTTATACACACATCTCTCTTTCTATTTTTAAGCTCACAAAATCTCTCAATTCTTTTTGCTCACATAATCACTCATTTCTGTTTTTATATGACAGTTGTGTACAAAATTTCGTCAATTCCAATGAGTTTCATACTGTCCTCCCCACTTCCAAGTGTGTAACCTCTTGAGAGAGGTGGATCAATGGACTGTATAGATGTAATCTCAAACCTAGTTTGAGCATTCACATCCCCCAATATGGTATCTTGGCACCTAGGACCACTACCTGAATCAATTCCCTAAGAAGTTGATTCATTAAGTGTTGCCATGGATTGGGTCTTATTTGATGTTACCACTGTCCTGCTCTGCTTCTAAGCTAGAAGCAGTAGTGGCAGCCCTTTCCATTCTGTCACCCAACTCCTTATGGACAGCCTCATCACCAACCTTTGTCAGGGGGACCACTAGACTGAGGTATCTTGGTGTCCCGACCTCTTGTGATATGCCTAGATGTGTTTTAATCCCTTTTGAACATACTTATGATATAACACATCCTTTCATCCATGCTTGTTGGTTGTAGAAATAAGGAACCTCCCCTCAAACAATGCCTCAAGTGATAAGAATTAGAAACAGTTGCAACTTTGGTGCCATGTCATCCTAACAGCATTAACATTTTGCTTGGCAGTAGTAATTTTCTGCCTAGCAGTATTAACTAAAGTCGAACAGTATTAACTCTAATTCCCAATGCAATTAAATGCGGTACCCAATAACTTTCAAGGTGATGGATTGACTTGTCGTGCTTGTGCTCTTAATGTGTATGGGGACGATTGTTCCAAATCGTCTTCGGAGACAGGCAGTAAAGCTACCAAAAAATATCGACATATAGTTCAAGATAAAGTACTTGAGTACAGGTTACGAGTAAACAGGGTAAAAGTCTCGATGAACCCATGTTATCATAGCTATTATCATAAAATCACTCCTATTACAAGTCCCGCCCATACAAGACTAGTAATATCTTAGATTTTACATAATATCACCATGTAAACAAACTGTGACGGGCTTTGTTAATCATAGCAATTGTCATATCAATCCTCATCATACAAGTCCCGCCCATACAAGACTTGTAATACTTAGATTCATATATAATTTCCATGTAAACAAAAATTTATGACGGTCTCCACGTAATACGATATTGTATAAAGCTATGAAGAAAAATAATATCCTTAGAGACCATTGTTTAACTTACAATGGTTGAGAAACGAAAATCGAGACCATTGTGCAACTCACAATGTCTAAGAAGTAAAATGAGACCATTGTATAACTCACAATGTCTGAGGTATAATTGAGACCATTGTGCAACTCACAATGTCTGAGGTATAATTGAGACCATTGTGCAACTCACAATGTCTTAAGAAATGCTCTGGTATTTATATAAATAACTACTTTATATAATAAAGTGCGATATACAGCATAAGTTGTAAGCATATATATTACATAATATATATATGTCACGTAAGCACTTAATGCAGCACGTTAATGTAAGCACATAAGCATGTTGGTGGTTATGCACTTTGAAAATGTTGAGTGATGCAATGTTTGGTGAAAAACGGTTATAGTCTAGGGTAAAATATGCAACCTTTGGTTCTTTATACAAGTGCTTGATACTAATCTGTATCACCCCCTAAAAAGTTCTAATCGCAGTGGAATACCACATGGGGTGCTACTTCATAATACACAACACTAGATACAAGAGAACGACCTCTAACTGTGTCGTTTGTAAAACAATCTCGTTAATTTTCTAAAATCAAAATAATAGTTTGTCCCATAATTGCATCACCATGAAAAACTTGAATGTAAAGACTCCAATGCACTTCAAGTAAGCCAAGTATCTATATCACCTGAGAAAAACATGCTTAAAATGGTCAACATAAAGTTTGTGAGTTCATAGGTTAGTTTAAATATGAATGTAAGTTTCAAATAAATGTATTTGTTCACTGTGTCATCACAGTACCATGTAAAAATCCCAAAGATTTATAAAGAATGCATGACCAATTTAATGTCACCAAAATGTTTCAAGTATGTATTGCCACTTTATTCAAGGCACAACAAATATCCGTGTGAGTATAAAACAATGATTACGATTACTCTAAGTTCATTGAAAATCTGCGTGTAGACTTGTATGTATGCCACTTTATTCAAGGCACGGTAAGAGTGTACACATTGTAGGTGTTCCCTCCAAGAACACCCAGGCATTAATGAAAAATAATATGTACCCATCATGGGTGTTCCCTCCAAGAACACCCTTTAGGCACTACGCTAATAAAAATAAATATGTTTTCCCCCAATGGGTGTTCCCTCCAAGTACACACAGGGCAGTAATGATTGTTGGCACCGCAGGCGTCCATCCCAAATCGTTAATCCGACTATGGTATAACGTTCGTTCCCAGTGATAGCTAGATCAACCCGACGGGGATTTGTCAATCCCCATTATAGATCTATTTTTAACATTTGCGCTTCACCCTCCAAGTGATTTACAGTTATGCAACCTAAGCTAATCGTTAATATAAAGTATAGTTTGCGTTTACATTCAAAAATTAAACCAAGTATTGTATCTCCTCGCGAGATATATAAATGAGTATGTAAACCAAACAGGTAATCAACCATGTAAATGCCTTTGTAAACATGTATGCAAACGAGTTGTAAATGAGCACGTAACGAGTTTAAATCGAACACGTAATTGAATTTGTAACAAGCATGTTCTCACCCCAAAGATATAAAACATTTATCCAAAACGAGTAAAAGTGGGGCTATGAAACTCACATTGATGATGAAGAACGATTGAGAGATAGGCATCTAATATGCACAACACGAACGGAAGACGAAGCGGCTCGATCAAGAAGATGCCGCTTAACTTATCAGCTAAGATCCACTAGCCTAGGATAATGTATTTGGGTTTCCCGATGGATAGTCACATCAACCACATGGTTTGGTGGTTGGTTAAATAAATAAATTTAAAATATATGCAAAGTGTGTAATATATATTCTTTATATATTACATATGAAAAATAACCCTTATATAATTCCTACCGTGAATTATATAACAAAGACAGTCAATCCAAATATTAATGAAAAGTATATAATACCTTGCAGGTATTATATCATAAGTGTGGGTAAAATAATTAAACCAATTAGTCTGACTCGTTTTCTGAAATCATTACTTAATTTAATAAAAAGTTCTTGTATAAACGTATTCGTACGTTTTAAGATTACCAATTAAATTAACCGATGGTTGTAAAGCCTTTTACACCAATTATTAGGTTATCTTCTAGCTGACAATTATAAAATATAATATAATATTTTATAAACTCATATTTCGTTTCCTCAACGGGTCGCGTCTAAAATAATTGTCTCAATGTAAAAGTATAGTTTTCGTTCATTGGTCGGGTTATTGTATAATACAAGTCAATGTATCCTTTAAAAATATAACTTGGTCCCTTTTTATCCGTTTATAACACAATATGAGTTTTAGTAAAACGTTACTAAATATTGAAATATATATATATTTCGCCATGACCTTTCCGTTTATAAAACGATCCCAAGTCGAACGACTTTGTTGCAAATCCACTTTCCCAATTTAATTTAATAGAAAACATTCTAACAATTCAAGGGTGTTTATTAATTATCGTTTAATAAACATCATTTCCATATTATAACTTCGTTACGAATCATAGTATTTTATATTCCTTACCAGTCTAATATAATGTATCTGAAAGATAATTAGTCACATTTATTTAACCAATTAACCACCGGGCCGATTTTAATATTTATATCAAATCTTGATATATTTTTATTTGTTAAGGTTATATATACCAAACTAACCCTCGTTGATCATCACTATCCTTTGTTGCCTTCTCTAAATCCAAACGCACCCTATCATGTTTACACGACCAATCGCACCCTTTTGTGCTCGCTGTCCCAAACAGTCCCTTCGACTGTTAACCCACAACCAAACGCCCCTTGTGGGCTGTCGAGCACAACCAAACGCACCCATTTCGCGGTGCCAGAAAACCAAACGCAGCCTCTTGCTATCTAACAAACCAGACACACTCTCTTATGGCTGCTATAACAAACCACTTGCACCCCTTGGTGCCTAGCAAAATCAAACGCGCCCTATGTGAGCTGTTAGCCCAACCAAACGCCCCCTTGGTCGTTTAATACCTAAACCGGACGCACCCCCCTAGTGGGTCTGTTATACCAACGCACCCTTGTGGTGTTATAAAGAACCAAACGCACCATGGCTGTTTCGCAGCCAACCCAAACGCCCCATCTTGTTGCAAACCAAACCCGACCCAAACCAACGCACCTTAACTGCTGCTAGGTAAACCAAACGCATCCTCGATGGTGCTAAGGACAGCCCCAACGCACCCCTTTAGGGGGGGCTGACCCGAGGTCAAACGCACCCTATGAGGTGCACAATACCGAACCAACACTCCCTTGGTACTAGAAAACCAAACACGCCTTTACGGCTGTTACACTGCAAAACAAACACCCCTATCTGTTACTCCACGAGAACCAACGCACCCTTGTTCTCGATAAAACCATACGCGCCCTAGTCTTGGGTGAAAACCCAACTCACCCTTGTTGGTGATAAACCACCGGGACCAAACGCACCCTTTCGGGTTCACATAACCAAACGCACTTTGGTCGGTTGAGACCCAAACCCGATACACCCCCTGCTGTTTCCCACACCCGACGCACCCTTGTGGTTTAGAACAACCAAACCAACGCACCCTTGTGGGTTATGACAGCCTACAACAAACACCCTGTCGCTATAACAACCCGCACCCTTGGTGCTTATGTAAACAAAACGCACCCCTTATGGTGGCGGATGGTGATGATGGTGTGATGGAGTGGCGGTTATGATGATGATGTTGGTGCCGTGGGTATGGTGGTGGTTCGCCGGAGGTGGCGGGAAACCTGCCGGATCTTGAGAGGAGATGAGGAGGCGGCGGCGGTGTAGGATGGCAGTGGGTGGCGCGTGGAGGCGCGTGCCCATGGGGATCGGGTAGATCCATCAACGAGGAGGAATGTTGGAGCTCGCCGGAAAAATCCCGCCGGAAAACTTTTCCGGCGGTGGCGGTAGCCGGCCGGCAGCCGGATAATGAGGGAGAGAAGAGAGAGTGTTTATATGTTGTGTGTGTATATTAAGATGGAAATGAAATTTTTTATAAATAAATTTTATATATATAATAAAATTTATAATGTGAAATGTTAATACCCCATAGTCTAGGGTTCATTTTGTAACTTTTTAATGAACTTTTGATAGAAAGCGGTTCGGGGCCCGTTTGAGCGACTTAACGGGTGATTCAACTCTCGAAACTTGCGCCATTGTTTTCCGAATCATTTTTCTGATAAAAATGAGTATTTACTTGAAAATGTTTCATAAATATTTTATAACATTTAATAAAATATTTGTTATTCATTTTATGAACCGGTTTCGCTTCGTCCGAAATAAAAATGGATTTCAACTCGAATATTCGCGTTTTCAAAAACGCTTTTAATTAAAATACTAAGTATTTTATTAAATATTTTATTTAATAAAACGTGATAATTAAATATAATTTAATTATTTTCCCGCTTCTAAATCTTGCGAGGGCATTTCAGTCACCTTCTGACTGTTTTCGGGTCTCGGTCAAAACTGAAACGTTGTCAGGAATATCGTTCCACATCAAATTGCTTTAGAGTCCGAATAATGAAAACGTGCTTTAGATGGTCGTTCTTATAAGTCAAGCCAGACCCTAAAAGTCAACGATTGAAATCGTCATTCAAAGATTCGAAAATTCTCGGATGTTACATATAAGATACATCTAAACACCAAATTTTATTGAATATATTTATTCAACCCGCGTTCAGAAAAAAAAAAATTTATTATCAAAATATAATTTCTTTTGTATCGGTATCATTGTGTTTGGTTACTATGACTTCAAATTTTTGGAAAATCCTTATTATGACTTTTAAAAAAAATTAAAAAAAATAAATAAATGAATAAAATTTCTTTATTTTACGTTACTTGAAATACATCTTTAGTCTAAAAAAAATTATCACAATTTATGTTGGAAACGAACCTTGTTGTAAGTTACTATGAAATACAAACTTTTTGCAGACGTATCTCTTTGGATGATGACTATTATGGAAGAATTGAAACTATATATGTGGAAAAGTTTATCTCTTACTCGATATAAACATTTGTGGCATTTTTTTCTTTGCACAATAGTTATTTCAATAAATTTTAAAGTTGCAATGTATTTGCACGGTACTCGCACTATACTTTGGTCAAATTACTTACTCAAATGAATGTTGTAGACAATTTTAAAAACCATACCTCCGAGAAGAAACACGTGCAACTCAGGAACGAATCATGGAAACCAATCAAGGTACATCCATACCAAACGAACCTAAAGCAGACACGAGCTTTGTTCACTAGAAATTTGAGCCGTTAATCGATTTGACTTATGAGAAGTTAAAAGAGGTATACTCTATTAAAATGCTAATGACCCTAAGTTGAAGCGAGAGAGATAAGGACAAACTAAGTATGCAACACGTAAGGTTGCAGTTACAGGACACCCAAGTCTTGTGATGCTAAGAAATTCTTTGGAACTGAAAGAGCAGTTGGCCTACTATCATGGCTAGAAGAAATGGAGTATGTGCTCTACATTAGCTAGTGTCCTGCAAAAATCCAAGTCGAATTCGTGTCTTGTATGTTGCAAAGTCACGTCTTAACTTGGTGGAACACACTAGTTTAGACAAGATTTCGAGCAATTGCTATAACCCAACCTTGGGAGGACCTATAGAAGTTGTTAAGGGAGGAATATTGTCTGGATAATGCGATCAAGAAATTTAAGGAAGAGCTCTAGAATCATGTTATGAATGGAGCTGATGTTGATAAGTACATAACCCGATTTCATGAGTTGGCTAGACTAGTGCCGCACACGGTAACTCTAGAAATCAAGCGTATTGATCGCTACATTCGGGGTTTAGCTCCTGCAATTAGAAGAACAATGGAAACCAGCCCGTGTTAGAAGTTTTTCCATTGCTTCTAAGGAAGCCCATCAAGATCTAAACATCATGACGAGTACTTTTTCTTTCATCGATCATTGATATGTGAGAAATCACATATCCATTTTATATCAAAAGTAGTTTTAAAATAATCAAAATGTCCAAAAATAAGCTTGTATTTGTGTATTTTGTTTGTAGATGTGTAGGTACGGATATGCAAAAATCACAAGAAAACGGTCAAAAACCAGACAAACACGGACACGGGAACGGAAGAGTATGCAAGAGATGGAAGTTTGCTAGCCTTGGTCTACAAAGTTAACAAAAGTCAACCCTTGGTCAACTCTTGGTCAACCACAAGAAGACAAAACCATCAAAATACCAGAACAACCCTTAATGTTAAACCTATCTTCATTAAAAACCCTAAAACAATAACACCGTTAGTCCTTAACCGTTAAGGGACTAACGGTCGTTATTTTAATTTTAACCCTAAACCCATTTTAATTACCATGCCCAAAACCAAAACCTTTTACCCGGCCTATTTCTTTTTAAAATAAAAACATAAAGGGCGCGAAAAACTATTTCTACTATTCACCGTCTCCTTCGATTAACCCTACATCAAAATCAAAGGGTAAATCCCAATTAATGACGTGGCCTCAAGATTCGAGTACCAAGCATTAAGTTGGTAGAGAAAAACATCACCAAAAGCTTCTCATTGGCCAACTCTAATAACATGGTGGACACGTTGGAAGCAAAGAAACACACAAGGGATGGGATTTTTACACTAAAACCTTTGTTAAAGAAGCACAACCCTCTAACACACGGATTGCCACGCTGGGAATCTATGTGATCACATTTTATGATCTAATGGCAAAAACAAGGGATCCAATGATTGGCAAATAATGAAGGGTATTGATCAAGGATAAGGAAAGCGTGTGTAGAGGCCTAGAAGCATCCTTCTTTGGCTATAAATACAAGCATTCATCACACACAGCAGATAGAGGGAGATAATTTTTAGAGTGGTTTGTAGTTTAGCTTATTTCAGCTTATTGCTTTTAGATTAATGTAATTTTCTTTCATTCAAGCTTGTAATCAGTCTTTTAATATTAATAAAAGTGTGTTTTCTTAATGTTCAATTGTTAAATTGTGTTTTCACTTTATAGCTTTATGATCTAATAAGCTCTTTTATAACCTGTTAAATCTCAATAAGCTGTCATTTTTAAACAATAAGCTAGTATCTTCTTAGTTAAGCTTTCAAAAGCTTAACTAAGCTTAATAAGACTTAAATCCTCCCAAAATTACCAAAGCTTTAATATGGAAGGGAAACCAGTAATGGAAGGGCTTCCAAGACCACACCAGCTTATCTTAGGATAAGCTGGAGCTTGTTGATAGCTCATAAGAGCATTTATAGCCTTGTTTTGTGCAAAGGTTATGTAAGTTTTACTTTTCCTTTTAATAGCTTAATTCTGCATTTAGTTTAAATAGTGCTTATTGCTTGCTTAATTCTGTTTAGATTAGCTTAATTGTGCTTATTTTAGTAGTTTAATGCTTAAGTTGCTCAATTATTAGCTTAAATCTTAGTTTGCTCTTTATTTTTATAAAACTTTAAAAAATTCAAAAATAATAGCATAGTAGTAAGCTTATTGTTCTAGCTTATTAGTTAGTTAAAATCTGCTTATTAGGTCTTATTATAGTTTATGACTATCTGGTATTTTAACTTTGAACATTAAATCTCAAAAATATAAGCTTAAAATGATTTTTAACAAGTTAAAGGGGTGTTTGGATGAAGGCAGTACTAACTAAAGTTAGTACTGTCTAAGTCCTTTTGGTTCTTTAGTTTGTTTTTAATCATCATTTTGAAGTTTATAAAGAAAGGATTTAAGAATTGTGTAGGCTTAATTCAGTTTTTCATAATTTAGTAAGTAGAATTTTAGCAACTGTTAGTTTTAGCTTAATTTCTTAAGCATTTTAAGCTCTTATCTGTTTTAGTTGTTATAATTGCTCATTGTATTCTTAGCTTAGTATTTTTAAGTTATAGACACTAGTTTCTTAGGCCTGCATTTGTTAGTTTAGGATTTAGTCAAATTTTATGCAAACTGCATCAGCATCATTTAAGGTCTCATGGCCATTTTCTAGTTCAATTATTAGAAGGTTAATTTAGTTTTTAGGTCTTAATTTTTAGCATACTAGTAGGTTTTAGGTAACTCTTAATATGTTTCCGCTTATTTCAATAAAATCAGTTTATTTGGTCATCTGTTTTTAAGCTCAAAAGTACCTTTTTGTCCTTTTAACACTCAGTACATACTGAGTTCACTCAGCATGAACTAAGTAGAATAGCAGTTTTCAAATAGCTTTTACTTGGCTTATTTAGATTTCAAAATAATTTTAAAAAGCTGTTTTTAGTAGCTTATTAGTCATAGTTTAAGTAGGTTTAAGTTAGAAAGTCATAAGGATCTGTGAGCTTATTGAAAAATAAGCTTAAAGTCACCTTAGGGCCTGTTTGGTTCTTAGTTTTTCATATAGTGCTTAATAGAAATTTTTAGCTTATTACTTTTAGAATTTGTTTAGTTTTAGTCTTAACTAGCTTATTAGGATAATATTTAGTTGTTCATAGCTTTTTAAAGTCAGGGTTAGCTTATTTTATCTTTTGATAGAAAATTCAAGAACATAAAAATCAATAGCAAGTAGTCTTTTCATTGTGCTTTTGCAGTTCTTATTTGAATTTCAAAATAGTTTTAGATTATTATTATAAGTAGTGTTTTAGTCAAGCTTTAAGGAGATATAAAGCTTATTGCCATAAGGTTCTATTTTTGTGCTTAAAATTAAGCACAAAAGTGCCTGTTTATCTGTTTGGTGTTTCAGTTTTAACTTTGGAGCTTATTAGGATTTCTAGCTTATTGCATACTTCTTTCTAGTTAAGTTTAGATTAGTAGGATAGTGGTAGTCTTTTAATAGCATATTCAGTCTTTGTTTTAGCTTATCTCAGTTTCTAACTTATTTAGTTTTGTTAAAAAAGTAAAAAAATAGTTAAGTGTAGTCTATCTGATTTTAAAGATAATTTCTAGCTTATTAATGATTTAGAAAAAAGTTTATTTCACAAAAATAGCTTAATTTTATCTGCTTTATAACTTTACTTTTTAGGTTTTTGCAAAAATAAAAAAAAGGGGAATAAGGGAAATCAGGGGTGAGCAAGCTCGAACCCCTGACCTCAACCTTCCTCAACCCTTTATAAGCCTCAACACACACACCTCTCACCAACGTGCCCTTGGGACTTTTACATCCTAAGTTGCACCATTAATCCTTTTAACACCTTTTTGAGCTTTTTTTCTCATAAGCATTTCGAGTGCTTATTTTCTTTTTCCTGGCTTATTCTTTTTAGCTTATTTGTAGGATTTATTTTTCATACAGTCTTTATAACTTTAGTAATTTTTATGAATTTTCTCAGAATTTTAGTCAAAGTTTAATATTTTTCGTGAATTAATTTTGTTAAAAACTTTAAAAAATCATAAAAAATAGAAAAATAATCAAAAAAATAAATTTCTTTTTTCTAAAATTTTCTTTTATCATTTTCTAGGCTTTGGTTTAAAAATTATTTTCGTAGGGTTAAATTTTAAGTAAGTTACTTTTTAAAGAACGGGTTTTCGTATCCCGTTCTTGTTTTATTAGTTTTTAGCTTAAATCACTCTCGTCTTAGAATTTCCTTAGATTTTCCTTTAAAATAGTCAATTAGGTTTAGGAAAAAGTAGAAAGATCATTTTAGGTTTCATTTTAGACATTTTAGGATATTAATTGTCGCGTTGTTTTAATTCCCGTTATTGTTAAATTGTTTAGTAGCTTAATTGTTTTTTATGTTTTAATTGTTTTTAATTATAGAATTAGATAATCAATCCAAAATCTTTGAAATCCCATTCAAATCATTATCCAAGTTAAAACGGAGTCTCAATTTCACAATTTGTTGGGACTTAACGACCCGGTAATCACTTACCGGTAAAAACGTGTATTATATTTTAGTGTGAATTTTTGTTAAGGGCACCTAGGGAATTTTCTTCGCTTTTATATTGCTATACGTATAATATATTATCACATCAAATTTTTGGCGCCGCTGCCGGTGAATTGTGTTAACGATTCTCTCGTTTGATTTTGTCTATCGTGATTTGGAGAACCTTTCGATTTCGAAAGTTACGTTTTTAGAAAAATCAAAAATACAAAAAAATAAAAAAATATTTTTCTTTTCTTTTTAGTATATGTAGAAGATTATTAAATATAAAATACAAAAATATTTGCTCTTCCGGATTTTTTGATTTTTATTATTTCTCTTAATTACTAAAAGACACCATCAATTTAATTCTCTTACTAGAGAATTTGTGAATACCATTAATAAGTTCCGAAACTCAAGATTCAAAAATTTATCATCTTGTGTCACTTACGAAAAAGGTGCACCTCTTTTGTGAAATAAGCTATTAGGAGGGTTGTTCCACGGAACTACGACCTGAAGGGACAAACGTTTTTACGGCGATTCGCTCCCACTACGTCCCCCGTTTGCAAGTTTCACTTAAGGGAGTTACCCTAAGTTTGTTGATTATTCGGTGAAACAAAAATAGTTTTGTGTATATATTTTCTTTCCTTGTTTGTTTTGTTTAGTGCATGCGCACTAGAAATTCTCATTTTCCAAATAATTCACACGTAACCATTCCGAGACGTCGAAATAGAGGACGTGTTCCAAACATAGTCGAACCCGAGCTTCGTACTATCGTTGAGGTTGCACCAATGGCGGAAACTCGAACAATGGAAGAACTACTCCGAGCACCCACGGAAGGGTATGGAGAAGCTATCGTTATACCAGAAATTAATACGGATCATTTTAAGATTAAAACGAATTTGCTACAATTATTCTAAGCGAGCCCATTTCACGGATTTGAAAGGGAAAATCCCCACACTCATATTAGTAATTTCAAAAGGATTACTTCGACCTTGAGATTTAGGGGTGTACCGAATGATGTGATTAAACTTATGACGTTTCCATATTCACTCGAGGGGGCCGCTAGGATTTGGTATGAAAAAGAACCTCATAATTCAATCTTGACTTGGGATGATCTCGTAACCAAGTTTGTGAATCAATTTTTCCCTCCCTCGAAGACTACTTACTTAAAAAATGAAATCTCTCGTTTTACACAAAAATTCGAGGAGACGTTTAGTGAAGCATGGAAACGATTTAAGGAAATGCTTAGAGCTTGTCCCCACCATGGATTTTTAGAGTTGACTCAAATAGATACGTTCTATAACGGTTTAAATGATAGTGATCAAGACTCCTTAAATGTCGCGGCAGGTGGAAATCTTTTGAGTAAGACCACTAGGGATGCCTTGAAAATAATTGAGAACAAATCAAAAGTGCGTTATTCATGAAACAAATCGAATGTTTCTAGGATGAGTACGAATTCTAGGGAAAGTTCTAGTAAGACGGATGAGAGAATTGATAAGCTTGTGGATTAACTTTCGACCTTAGTCGAGATTGTTTCTAAAAAGGTTGTCACTCCCGCTCTGGTTAAAGCGGTTGAGGAATCTTGTGTTACTTGTAGTGGGCCTCATGCTTGGTACAATTGTCCTAATACCGATAGTAATCAACCGAGCGTTTGTGCAACAACGGGTACTTACAATCAAGTAGCCCCTCTGAATCGTGTTAATAACCAAATGGCACCACCTGGTTTTGCTCCGGTGCAAAATAATCAAAATTGGTTTAATCAAGTTCAAGGGAATAATTTTAATCGAGAAAATAATTTTCATGGAACCTAACCTTTTCAAGCTCAAATTAATCATGCTCCGAATTTTCAAAATCAAGGATTTCAAAAGCAACCTTTTCAAGTTCCTAATAATCAAGTTCAACAAGGAGTTCCAAATGAGTTTTCAAATTATATGAAATCAAATGACCAAGTGATGAGAAACATGCAAAGTCAAATCAACTCGTTGAAAGGAGACTTTAAGAATGAAATTCAAAACACAATGAAAACTCAACAAACCGTCTTGATGAATCAACAAAATGCTTTTCAAAATAATTTGCAAAATATGTTAAGTGGATTTTTCCAAAACCAAGCTTCAACTTCGGGTACTCTTCCGAGTAATACCATTCCAAACCCGAAGGGTGAGATGAAGGCAATCACTACTCGAAGTGGTGTTGCTTATGAGGGACCCTCGATTCCTACTAATCCTTCTCCGAAGAAGGTAGTGGAACGAGAAACCGAGGAGACAACAGATAAGGAGCAATCTAATTTCTAAGGAAGTACCGCTCAAATCCCACCTCTGGTTACCCCCATTTCTAGTCTGGAACTCGATGTTCCAAAGTCTTTACCTAAACCTACTACCATTCCGGAACCCGATGTTCCGAAGAGTTTGCCTAAGCCGAATATTCCATATCATTCTCGACTTAACCAAGATAGATTTCGTGAAAAAGCTTCGTATCAAAAAGAAAAGATTTTTCAAATGTTTCAAGATTTGTGCTTTGACATAAGTTTTGCGGATGCTTTGTTTTTAATGCCAAGATTTTCTCCTACGATTAGGAATTTGCTTATGAATAAAGAAAAGTTGCTTTTAGCTAAGATACCATTGAACGAGAATTGCTCGGCGATGCTTCTAAAAAAGCTTCCCGAAAAGCTTGGAGATCCCGGCAAGTTTCTTATACCATGTAATTTCCCGGGAATGGATGTATGTTACGCCTTGGCCAATCTTAGCGCGAGCATAAATCTTATGCCTTTATCGATTTGGAAAAAACTTTCTTTACCCGAACCTACCCCGACTCGGATGAATTTAGAGTTAGCGAATCGATCCATAACTCATCCTAAAGGACTCGCCGAAGACGTTTACGTTAAAGTGTGAAACTTCCACTTTCCTACCGATTTTGTTGTTGTAGATTTCGAAGCCGATCCTCGAGTACCTCTCATACTTGGGAGATCCTTTTTGAGGACCGGTCGTGCCTTAATTGATGTTTATGGAGAAGAAATAACCCTTTGGGTTAATAACGAAGCCATCACTTTTAATCTAGATCAAACCACGAGATACTCCTCTACAAATGATAAGTCGGTAAACCGAATTAACATCATTGATGTAGTTTGTGAGGAGTGTGCTCCAAACTTGCTAGGATTTAATAATGATTATTTGGGTGGCAATCCCACCTCGATGTCTGAGCCGTTTACTTCCGAATTCATTTTAGAAGAAATCGAATCGTATCTTAAGGATGACTCAATTTCACCGGAAATTGATCATGCCGATTGCGATCCGGAGGAAGATATTTGTTTGATTGAAAAATTGTTAAATAATGACCCGTTTCAACTTCCTCCGATGGACCTTAAACAAAGTGAAGTAACAAAGGCAAAATCTTCAATTGAAGAGCCTCTGGAATTAGAGTTAAAAGATTTACCGTCTCACTTGGAATATGCTTACTTAGAAGGAACCAACAAGTTACCCGTAATTATTGCAAAAGGTTTAAAAGATAATGAAAAAGAAGCTCTTTTAAATGTTCTTAAATCTCATAAACGTGCAATTGCTTGGAAAATAACCGATATCAAGGGTATCGACCCTCATTTTTGTACACATAAGATTTTGATGGAAGAAGATTGTAAACCCTCGGTTCAAAGTCAAAGACGGGTTAACCCGAAAATTCATGAAGTCATCAAGAAGGAGGTAATTAAACTTCTTAATGCAGAGATGATTTACCCAATCTCCTACAGCCCTTAGGTTAGTCCAATCCATTGTGTTCCTAAGAAAGGTGGAATGACCGTCGTTGCTAATGAAGAGAATGAATTAATTCCAACGCGTTTAGTTACCAGATGGAGAGTTTGTATTGATTATAGAAAATTAAACAAAGCGACTCGAAAAGATCATTTTCCATTACCGTTTATGGATCAAATGTTAGAAAGATTAGCCGGAAATGAGTTTTATTGTTTTCTAGATGGTTTTTCGGGTTATTTTCAAATACCAATTGATCCTCAAGATCAAGAAAAAATGACTTTTACATGTCCATATGGAACTTTCGCTTATCGACACATGCCATTTGGATTGTGTAATGCACCCGGAACTTTCCAACGATGTATGATGGCCATATTTCATGATATGATCGAAAAGACTATGGAAGTTTTTATGGACGATTTTTCCGTTTTTGGTGATAGTTTTGATTCGTGTCTCTCCAATTTAGAACGAATGCTAAAACGGTGTGAAGACACGAATTTAGTACTAAATTCGGAGAAATGTCACTTCATGTGTAGAGAAGGAATTATGTTAGGGCATAAAATTTCAAAGTCCGGGATTGAGGTCGATCGAGCATAAGTCGATGTTATCGCTAAGCTCCCTCATCTGACTACCGTAAAAGGTGTTAGGAGTTTCCTAGGTCATGCCGGTTTTTACCGACGATTTATCCAAGACTTTTCCAAAATTGCTAGACCAATGACTCACCTTCTTGAGAAGGAAACACAGTTTGTGTTTTCTAAAGATTGTATTGTTGCTTTCGAGACTCTTAAAAAGAAGCTTACCGAAGCTCCGATCTTAGTTGTTCTGGATTGGAACCTACCTTTCGAACTTATGTATGATGCAAGCGACTTTGCGATTGGAGCAGTTTTGGGACAACAAAAGACGAAGCATTTTCAACCGATACATTACGCTAGTAAGATATTGACCGAAGCACAAATCCATTACACTACGACGGAGAAGGAAATGCTTGCCGTTGTTTATGCTTTTGAAAAGTTTCAGCCATATCTTGTCTTATCTAAGAGTATTGTGTATACGGATCATTCAGCCTTGAAATACCTCAAGAATAAACAAGATGACAAGCCGAGGTTGCTTTGATGGGTTCTAGTCCTACAAGAATTCGACATAATCATCCGTGACAAGAAAAGAAGTGAGAACCTTGCAGCCGATCATTTATCTAGACTTGAGAATCCTCATAAGGATGTGTTGGAAAACAAAGACATTAATGAACATTTTCCTTTAGAAACACTTGGAACTATATCTAGTGGAAGTACCCCATGGTTTGCGGATTACGTAAATTTCCATGCGGGGAATTTTATAATCAAAGGAATGACAACTCAACAAGAAAGAAAGTTTTTCAAAGATGTTAAACATTATTTTTGGGATGATCCTTATCTTTTTCGGATTTGTGCGGATCAAATCATTCGAAGGTGCATGCATGGCCAAGAATCTTTTGAAATCCTCAAAGGTTGTCATGATGGACCCACCGGGGGCCATCATGGTGCCAATCAAACCGCCAAGAAAATATTTGATGTCGGGTTCTTTTGGCCGACAATATATCAAGATGCCCATACAATGATCAAATCTTGTTATACGTATGAACGACAAGGTAAAATTTCACAACGAGATGAAATGCCTCAAAAATCTATCCAAGTTTGTAAAATCTTTGATGTATGGGGTATTGATTTTATGGGACCATTTCCGTCTTCACGTGGGAATAAATACATCCTCGTAGCTGTTGATTATCTTTCAAAGTGGGTGGAAGAGAAGGCGCTCCCCACAAACGATGCTCGTGTTGTAGTTAAGTTTTTAAAGTCACTTTTTGCCCGATTCGGAACACCTAGAGCTATTATAAGCGATCGTGGGACCCATTTTTGTAATGACAAATTTGCTAAAGTAATGTCTAAGTGTGGGGTTACTCATCGTTTAGCTACCGCTTGTCACCCTCAAACGAGTAGCCAAGTGGAGGTTGTTGAGTCCATTGACTCTGGATCTACTACCTTAGATTATAAGGTTATTGCTACCTTGGATAAACACAAGATAGACAATGGTGAGAAACTTTGTTGAAATGTTTCACCAAAGGCTATGCGGAAACTAACCTTTGATGTTTAAGAAGAATAACAACAACAAAGAAATGAAACAGTGAATGATCAAAAAGCTTTAATATTATTGCTTGAATAATACGAGTACTCTGATAGTACTAGGGTTACAAAGACCTTAAAGCTATGAAAAAGATGAAAGACTTGATGTATATATGTATGTGAGAGATTGTTATATTTTCTCTACACCCTAGGACCTTCTTTTATAGACTAAGGAGTCCTAGTAGGTTACAATACAATTAATACTTTCTTAAGTATTATACATCAATACTTTTAATGCTTTTCATAATAAACATTGTAATCAGCATTAATTGTCTCTTAATTCTTTTTAATTTCAGTCTTCTGTTTGAATAATCAGCATTAACTTCTGACTTCTGTTTAACTTTGTGTAATCCTTATCCTTAAGACAGCAGTGGAAAACCTTCAGCAGTGGAAACCATCATTAGCAGTGGGAATATATAACACTGGCATTGGGAAAATACTCTAGCAGTGGGAATGAGCATAACTAGCAGTGGGAATATCTTGACTAAATTATGCTTGGCAGTACAAAGTATGAAGACTTTAATTCCCAACAATCCTCCCCTAAACTTGATATTCATCTTGTTAATCATTAAGTTTCTTCATTAAAGGCTTCTTGATCCCAAGTCTTTCTTGCTCTTGTTACCTTTTTGTCTTCAGGGCTATTTAACCTCACTAAATCTTCAAATTTTGTCTCTGGGATGCCATGTACATAAGAGAATCAGACCTTCTTGGGAACCCAAGCCATTACAGACTTAGATCTTCCTCTTGCATCAACATAATCATATCTCTTCAAAGTGATTGATGCACTATTAGGTTTGACAGGTCTCCAAACCCAACATGCTGAGGCCTTAACTGCATTAACCCGATTCGTCCTAACACCATTAACCACTGCCTTTGGTCTAGCAGTATTAACTTGTCTTGAGCAGCAGCAACAAACAACATTAAAATTACTTTGTCTGGTAGTATTAAGTGAAATTGGGCCAGACCTAGTTAAGACTTTTCATAGAACCATGTGCCTTTTTGGATTGGGGTGAGAAATTCTTGGAGAATTTTGATGATTCACCCTCTTTGCATTGTTCCACACTGGTTTTTCTTCCCTTTGACCATTTTGCTGACTCTTTTGTTTACATGTATACTGGAGATGATCAAAACTTCCACAGATGTAACAGGCTTTATTGTGCATCACAAAATCATTTCCTAGCTGTTGGGACTTCTGATTGTTCCAATTTCTTTGGTTTCCCCTAACTCTAGGACTTTGTGAGGTATTCCTGTACATTTCTGCATACTTCACAGTTGATTTCCTAGGAACAAATGATCTTCTTTGTTCAGAAACAGAAGTATTATCACCTTCAAGTTTACTGCTTACACCTTTTGATACATCTACACTAGGTGTGGGCCTAGTATAGTCAGTGACAGTGTCATCAACAAATTCAGGTAAACCCATCCAAGACAAATCATTCTTAGGTGGTGAGTAGAATTGTGCAAGAGGGGGTGGTACTGTAGTATACTCATTAAATCCTAGTCCTTTCTTATCTTTATCTGGTCTTTGACTTTCTAAGAGACTGTCTAGATCTTTAGAAGCTTTTTCAAACTTTTCTAATTTATGATCTATGCTTTCTTTTTCTTTCTTTACTTCCTCAAGGTCATTTCTAAGATATTCAATTTTATTATCTCTAACCTCTACATCTCTCTCAAAGACTCTAATTCTTTCACAGAATTTAATTTCCTGTTGTTTAAATTCAACTAATCTAGCCTCAACTTGTGATAAAGCTCTTTTGTAGTTATACAAGTCAATCTTACAATCACTAAGTTCTTCATTTAACTTACTAATCTTAGTGTTGAGGTTTTCTGTGTTTTTCCTACATGATTTAGAGCAAAAGGAATCATCATATACCTCATTATCTGAACTTGAGCTAGATTTGGCCATTTCTTCTTCGACAAACGAATCTTATGTGTAGTAAATGTGTTCTTCTTATTCAAAGCTTCTCAACCCGCTCTGATACCACTTGTTGAGTCCCTTGACTCTGGATCTACTACCTTAGATTATAAGGTTATTGCTACCTTGGATAAACACAAGATAGACAATGGTGAGAAACTTTGTTGAAATGTTTCACCAAAGGCTATGCGGAAACTAACCTTTGATGTTTAAGAAGAATAACAATAACAAAGAAATGAAACAGTGAATGATCAAAAAGCTTTAATATTATTGCTTGAATAATACGAGTACTTTGATAGTACTAGGGTTACAAAGACCTTAAAGCTATGAAAAAGATGAAAGACTTGATGTATATATGTATGTGAGAGATTGTTATATTTTCTCTACACCCTAGGACCTCCTTTTATAGACTAAGGAGTCCTAGTAGGTTACAATACAATTAATACTTTCTTAAGTATTATACATCAATACTTTTAATGCTTTCCATAATAAACATTGTAATCAGCATTAACTGTCTCTTAATTCTTTTTAATTTCAATCTTCTGTTTGACTAATCAGCATTAACTTCGGTCTTTAGTCAATTAGCATTAACTTCTGACTTCTGTTTGACTTTGTGTAATCCTTATCCTTAAGACAGCAGTGGAAAACCTTCAGCAGTGGAAACCATCATTAGCAGTGGGAATATATAACACTGACAGTGGGAAAATACTTTAGCAGTGGGAATGAGCATAACTAGCAGTGGGAATATCTTGACTAAATTATGCTTGGCAGTACAAAGTATGAAGACTTTAATTCCCAACAGAGGTGTCCAATCGAGGCTTGAAACGTATTCTTAAAAGGACGGTGGGTGAAAACCGTGCCTCATGGTCCGACAAATTAGACGACGCTTTGTGGGCATTTCGTACTGCTTTTAAGACACTGATTGGTTGTACGCCTTACAAACTAGTGTACGGAAAGTCTTGCCATTTACCTATCAAGTTAGAGCATAAAGCATATTAGGCTTTAAAACATGTTAATTTTGATCTTAAAACCGTGGGCGATCACCATAAGCTTCAACTTAATAAATTTAATGAGCTTCGTGATCAAGTGGTATGTGTTTTATGACACATACTTTTATCCACTAAAAACGGACTTAAATGACCAAAAATATGCCCAAAAATACATTATATTTGTATGCTTTACTTATATTGTGCAGGAAATGGATATCCGACAAAAGGACGAAAAATCAAGCAAAAACAGACAAAACCAAGCACGGAATGGAAAAGCATGGAAAAGAAAAAGTCAAGCCAAAGCCAAGGTCAACAAAAGTCAAAGCCAAAGTCAATCCCGAGAGGTGTCAGTGAAGAAAACAGCAAAAACCGAACTCAGATGCCAAAAATGCCAAAAGTGGGCCCACCTGTACCCACCTAGTGGGCCCAGGTGAACCCACCTTCATCACAAAACCCTAAAAACCCCAAATAAAACTTTGGGGGGCATTTATGCCAATCCCTCATAGTTTTATTCCTTGAGGATCCTATATAATATACCTTAACAAACTTTGGGGGGCATTTCTGCCAATCCCCAAAGTTTTAACCTCAAAAGGACCAGTTTTGCAAAACACATATATAACTTGAAGGACTGTTTTTACCAAATCCAAAATTCAAAACACCACAAGGACTAACTTTGCAAAACAACCATACAATCTTAAGGACCTTTTCTGCCAACTTCCCTTAACTTTTATCACACAAGGGACTTATCTTGCAACAAAAAAGTACAAGATGGAGGGCTTGTTTTGCCTTTTTTTCAAAACCTTTCCCCTGCATAAAAAACAAACAGTGTACCAATACCTTCACTTCCCGCCAAAACCGCCATTAAACACTGTTTGTCTTCTACCTCTTACCCTGCAACATAACAACAAAATACCTTAACCCCACTTCACCCCACCTCACTAACAACCAAAGACAGCTTGGCAATCCTAAACCCATCCATTGGGCAAGAGAAAACGACAACAATCAAGGGGCAAGATTGATTTGATTGGGAACCAAGGAGATTAAAGGGTGTAGATGATACCTTTGAGCTCTCTCACTCAACAAACACAAAGCTTAAAGACCAAGCAGCATATATTAAGAATGAGAACAGATGTAGTAGCGAGGAGTAGGATAGAATAAATTATTTTTAATGTTTTTTTTAGTTTTATGTCTTTTAATTATGTCGTTTAACTTTTAACCTTGTAAAACTTTCCTTCTTAATGAAATTTATGTGTTATCTAATCTATTTTTTTTATTTAAAATTGTTCATTGTTAATTGCTTATTGCCTGCTTATGCCTGCTTAGGCTGAGCTTTTTATTGACTAGTCATGCTTTATTGGTCCTAAATTGGCTTAAAGTGCTCAGGTTTAAGTTTAAAAATCTTTGTTAAAATTTTGCTTTAAAACTACCTTTTTTGCCTTTAAATTGCTATTTCTGTTTGCTTAATTATGAGTGCTTATTATTGTGCTTTTGTTGGTCTTAAATGCTTATTATCCTCTGTTGATTATCTGTTTTTCAAGTCCTTTTCTTAAATCTTAGTTAATCACTTTAAAATTGATTCTATAAAATTTAAAGAGTTGTTTGGGACAAGGCCCAAAAAGGGTCAAAATGGGATAAAAATTTGTTTTGGGTTCTCAATTCAGTTCTAACTAGCTTAGAATTAGTCAAAATTTTAGTTTTACAATTTTAAATGAGTTTGTTAAAATGTCAAGTTAGTTTTATCATGGTTTAAAATTATGCTAGTTCATAAATCTATGAAACTGCATGCTTGTTAAACTTTGTTTAAAGTTATGTTCTTAAGGATGGTTAGTGACTCATTTTAAGGCTTTTAATGA
>BQNB010009717.1:0-82483 GCA_026074375.1 Tanacetum coccineum
AAAACACAAATACAAGCATATTTTTGCCATTTTTGGTCTGTTTTGGGTTTATTTGGGTTATTTTAGGTACAAACGGATACGTGTATTCTACACTTATCAGCGGGATTCAAGTCACTTTTTCTAGCTCAATTGTTGGACTCAGTTCAAGCTTTTGGCTTTTCTAGAAAGCCAATAAGCCCCTTTATTAAGCCCTAGCTTTTCAGACCTTAGTTTGGCCCCTAGGTAGCTTATTTTTAAGCTCAAAGTAGGGACTTGACTGTTTTATTTAGCATAGTGTAGGAAATAGCTTATTCTTCTTTCCAGCTTATTTTGTGCTATTTGATTGCTGTCTTTGTGTCCTTAGTTGCTTATTAAGTGTGTTAGTTACCCTAGTTTGCTTATTGTTCACTTTCCTTGCTTATTTTGTGCTAACAGTCAAAAGCCATAAGCCATTTAAGTCTTAGCTAAATTTAAGCAAACTGCCAAACAAAAAGCCCTCTTTTCAGCTTATTTATAAGCATTCTCAAAAAGTCGTAGTTATAAAAAGTGATAAGCTCAAGGTGCTTAACAAGTTTGTTTGAAAAGTTTTGAAAAAAAAGGGAAGATAAAGGGAAACCTGGTTGAGCAAGACTCGAACCCGGGTCTCACCCTCAATACACCCCTTTTATAACCAAACCTCTTACCGCTGTGCCCTTGGGTCTTTTCTGTTAGACCCTTGGGCACTTAGGTATTTAAGGGGGTTTTAGCCCGTTTGGCTATAAGCTCTTTTGAGCTTATTTTCGGCTTATTTATAAGCCGAATTTTGGGTGTCTTATTTTTCTTAGGATAGTTGTAAGGTCTAGTAATTTTAGTAATTTTTTCAGATTTTTTTAAAAATAGTTTAGTATTTTTTATAATTTAATTTCGTTAAAAGTTTTAAAAATTCATAAAAAATACAAAAATTATCAAAAAAATATTTTTCTTTTTTAGAAAATTTTCTTTAGTCATATTTTACGTAGGAAAAATAGAAAAACTTTTGTAGGGTTAATTTTGCAAACTTTTGATTTTTAAAGAACGGGTCTCGGGTACGGGTTTCTTTTACTGACTCGTTTTTTGGGTCAAAACGACCGTCCGATTTTGAGTCTAGTTTTCTTTTAAACTTCGTTTAATTGTACATTTAGAATCTATTTTAGCTTTTAAATAGTTTTAGTGTTTTTAATATGCAAAATTTTTAGGTTATTTTGACCCTCGTTTTCGTACCCGTTTTAGGATTTAAGATTAGTTACTTTATTTTTGGGTGTTTCTCAATCCGTTATTTGCTTGTTATTGATTAATTTAGCTTTCTACACTCCCAAATCATTACTCTCATTCAAACTCCAATTTTCCGACTGTATCGATTCTCCAGCACAGCCTCGTTGGGGATAAACGACCCGGGAACATTCTATACTACTTCTCGGTTTCATTGATTGTTTTTAGATTATACTTATTATATATATTTTATTATATATATTATATATAGTTTAGAACTTCAATCAGGTTCTTGATTAATTTTTTAAGCCCTTTGGGCATTTTATGCATCAAGATTCAATCTTTATGCATCAAGATCCAAATTTATTGTTATTAAAATTGATATAACGATTCATAGGTTATGCAATTTTTATGAATAAAACTTGATGTGTTTAAAATTGTTAATTGATCCGGTTTTGTGTTAGATTAATTGTTAATTTGGCATCCACGATAAATACATGCAATTTATCGTCGAGGCGATATATGATATTAATCTTGTTAATTGTTAAAATTATTATGCATATATAATGATCAAGATCTTTATGTGGTTTCGATCCACGACTTTAAAAGCTAGGGAAGACCTTGGCATGTCTTAATGGGGCCTAAAAGTTATTTTCTGTGCTATGTGGTATGTATTTGTATAAGGCTTACGCAATCGATTATATCGATGTATGTGGCCGGAGTTTATAGGACGAAGGAGCCTTATATGGATACATACATGTTTTAATTATTAGATAATTAGGATCATTATGAATATTTGCATGACTTAATTGTTAATTGTTAATTATTGAATAATTGTTATGTGAATTAGTTTTATGTTTATATTGTTTTATTTTAAGTATTGGACTTATGAGAAAATAAAAGAGTTTTTCAAAAATAAATGTAAACATGACTAATTATTATGAAATCAGATTTATTATGGACTATTTATGTTCATAAAACGTGTTTTCCAAATAAAGTTTTTTTTAAATGCTAAAACTAGACGCTATAACTCATGGGAAGAGTATGGCTCATTCCACTAAATAAACTATAAGAGTAAGTTTAAGGCAAGTGGTTAACATTCCTAAAAGTTCAGGTTTTTTAACTATCATCGCGCTGAACCTAATCTCCGCTTCTTGGCGTCTAATAAATGGAGATTACCCGTGAAGCCATGACATGTCCACTACAATATACAGACGATTTTTTCACCATTTCTCATTAATCTTTATATTTGAAACACGTTGAATCGTCAATTTTTAAAAAGGTGAACACTGTTTATACATTAATGTATAGAAAAATATGTGATACCGTAAAAAATAACTAAATAGATAAAAGTTATTTATTAAAATCTATGATGCGAAGAAGTATCATGCTTCTCGTACATATTTTGACACGACAAATATTATAACCCTTTTTTTAAAATAAGTCATTGTCATCCAATTCGTAAAAACACTTGTAGATGCTTTTTACTATGCGTGAGACGTATGTAGATCGTAATCCCAAGGTGATTATACACTTTTTCATGAGACGTTAGTGTTACATAATCATAGTTTTTGATTGGATGACTTAATCGGTTTATAGGTGAGACCTTAGATCGTGGCATAGATGGGATAAACATGCTTACTAGAATATTATTGTAATAAAGTAAGTCCCATATAGTTCTAGGAATTGCACCGGTGGCAATTATTGATCGTCAATTACCTTTTGAGTACACCATCACTAGCAGATCAACTGATGTGGTGGTGGTACGTCAAGTAGGATCCTAGTCTTAAGAAAATTAATTGTTTATTAAACATGGGTATATAAATCTTTTCTTCCAAGAATTTTATCGAAAATACTAATTCTTGAACTTTAACTATGTTTTGTAGATGGCATTACCTGTTCAAAACATAAACCATTCGGCTTTCAGGTCGATGTTTGAAAGAGAAAAACTTTCTGGAAATAATTTCAATGACTGGTTTCGTCAACTTAAGTTAGTCTTGAGAGTTGAAAAGAAAATGTATGTCATTGAACAGCCATTACCCGCGGCTCCTGCTGCAGATTCCCAGGCACAAGTGTTGTCACAATGGAATGCAGTTTATGATGCATATAATGAGGTTGCTTGTCTAATACTCGGTAGTATGACTCCTGAGCTTCATAGACAGTTTGAAAACTCCTCACCATATGACATGATAAAAGAGCTTAAATCTATGTTTGAAAAACAAGCTGGAGTGGAGAGGTTTGACCTAATCCAAACTTTCCATGCTTGCAAACAAGAGGAGGGTAAACCAGTTGCTGCATATGTTCTACAGATGAAAGGATATGTAGACCAACTGGAACGTCTTGGTTATATGCTACCACAGGATCTTATAGTAGGTCTAATCTTAAATGGCCTCACTAAAGATTTTGCGGGATTTGTGAGAAATTACAATATGCATAACATGGGGAAGATGATTGGTGAACTACATGTTATGCTCATTTAGTATGAAAATGGTTTACCTAAAAAGGCTAAAACACCGCAAGTAATGATGATTAAAGGTGGTAAAATCCAGAAGGCCAATAACAAATCGCTTAAAGCTAAAGGCAAGGGTAAAGCTAATGGCAAGGGAAAAGATAAACAAGTTTATATCCCTAAGCCTAAAAACCCTAAGCCTTCTACTAAAGAGAACCCATCTAAGGATAACACCTGCCACCACTACAAGGAGGTGGGTCATTAAAAGAGGAATTGTCCTGTCATTCTTGTTGAGTTGTTGAAGAAAAAGAAGCAAGTTGGCTCCAGTTCTTCAGGTATCTTCATAATAGAATTATTAGCTTTCCCTAATAAATCCTGGGTGTATGACACTGGTTGTGGTACTCACGTTTGTATTACAAAATAAGGATTTAGAGAAGCAAGGAAACTGCAACAATGAGCACTCTATTTGTACGTGGGCAATGGTGTTCATGCACAAGTAGAAACTATTGGAAGTTATGACTTAGTTTTGCCTAATGGCCTTGTGATTTGTTTAGACAATTGTCATTATGCACCTTCTATAACTAGAGGTGTTGTTTTAGTTCACCGTTTGGTAGAAAATGGATTTATCTAGCGTTTTACGGATTTTGAAATTACAGTTTCTAAGAACAATGTGTTTTATTTTAATGCTATTCCCAGTAATGGTATTTATGAAATTGATATGCATGATCTTGTACCAAATGTTAATTCTATTTATAATGTTAGTAATAAAAGAGCCAAACATATTTTGGACTCTACTTATCTATGGCATTGTCGTCTTGCTCATATAAGTAAGAAATGTATTGAAAAGCTGCAACAAGAAGGGTTTTTAAAATTAACAGATGAAGAGTCATTTGATCAATGCGTATCTTGTTTATCGGGCAAGATGACAAGGAAATCATTTCCACATCGTCCCGAAAGGGCAACTGATCTTCTTAGAATAATACATACTGATGTGTGTGGTCTACTTAGACATGTGTCAAGACAAGGTGCTAGCTACTTCATTACATTCACGGATGATTATAGTCGTTATGGTTATGTTTATCTACTTAAACATAAACATGAAGTCTTTAAAACATTCAAGGTGTTTAAGAATGAAGTGGAAAATCAACTCGTGAATACAATCAAGGCTCTTTGATCAGATCGAGGTGGCGAACACATAAGCCAAGAGTTTAAAGAGTATCTTAAAGCTTGTGGAATTGTCCAACAACTTACTCCACCATACACACCACAACACAATAGAGTGTCTGAAAGGAGAAATCGTACTTTGTTAGACATAGTTCGATCTATAATGAATCTTATAACTCTGTCGTTATCCTTTTGGGATTATGCTCTAGAGTCTGCAACACGCATTCTTAATATGGTTCCAACCAAGAAGGTTGATAAGATACCATATGAATTATGGTATGGAAAAGTTCCAAACTTGTCTTACTTAAAGGTCTGGGGATGTGAGGCGCTTGTGAAGCTGGATACGCCTGACAAACTCCAACAAAGATCTGTTAAGTGTATCTTTATAGGATACCCAAAGGAAATAATGGGTTACTATTTCTACTTCCCACCTAAAAACAAAATTGTTGTTGTAAGGTATGTTGAGTTCTTTGAGAAAAGTCTCATAACTCAAGAAGTCAGTGGGAGGGTCATAGATCTTGAAGAAATTCAAGATGAAGATACATCACCTTCTGAAATCATTAGCAAAATTCCTATGGAGGTTGAAGGTTTTGAACTACCTCAAGAGGAAGTGATTCCAATTCGTAGGTCTGAAAGGACACATCGGGCTCCAAATCGCTTATGTCTAAATGTAGAGGCGAAAGAGCATGGTCTAGGGGATATTAATGAACCCACTAGCTATAAAGCTCCAATGTTAGATCCAAAATCTAATAAGCGGCTCGATGCTATGAATGCGGAAATGCAATCCATGATAGACAATAAGGTATGGGACTTGGTCGATCTTCCTCCTAATTGTAAGACTATTGGGAGTAAGTGGATTTTTAAGAAAAAGACTGACATGGATGGCATTGTACACACCTATAAAGCTCGTCTTGTAGCGAAGGTTTATACTCAACTCTACGGGGTTGATTATGAAGAAACGTTCTCACCCGTGGCTGACATTAGAGCTATTAGCATTCTCATATCTATAGCGGCATTCTATGATTATAAGATATGGCAAATGGATGTCAAAACTGCCTTCTTAAATGGTTATCTTGATGAAGACATTTATATGGTACAACCTGAAGGTTTTGTTGATCCTAATCATCCTAGAAAAGTATGCAAGCTTCAAAGATCCATTTATGGTCTTAAGCAAGCATCAAGAAGCTAGAATAAAAGATTTGATGAGGAAATCAAAAGGTTTGGTTTTGATCAAAATCTTGATGAGCCATGTGTATATCAAAAGGCTAGTGGGAGTAATGTTACATTCCTCATCTTGTATATTGATGACATAATCATCATGGGAAATCACATTCCAAGTTTACAAAGTGTAAAAGATTATCTTGGAAAGTGTTTTGCTATGAAAGATTCGGGGGAAGCAGCATTTATTCTTGGAATCAAAATCTAAAGAGATAGGTTAAAGCGATTGATTGGACTTGGTCAAAATGCTTACATGGATAAGATTTTAAAGAGATATAAAATGGATAATTCTAAATGTGGTCATATCCCCATGCAAGAGACTTGAATTGAACAAAACACAAGGTGCTTCAACACCTAAAGAGGTGAAGCGTATGCAAAATGTACCTTATGCTTCATTTGTGGGTTCCATTATGTATCCAGTAAGATGCACTAGACCTGATGTTGCATTCGCGTAAAATATAACAAGTCGGTTTCAACAGAATCATGGTGAAAGTCGTTGGACTGCTGTGAAAAATATTCTTAAGTATTTAAAAAATACTAAAGATATGTTCTTGGTTTATGGTGGAAATCTAGAAGCTAAACTTCAAGTTGATTTCTATTGCAATGCTGGATTTAAGACCGATATAGATTGTTATGAAATCCTCTGACAGTTACGTTTCATTTTGACGGAAGCGCAGTAGATAGAAAAGCTTAAGTAAAGTAACTATGAAAAAGCCTACTACATAAGCTGAATTACATAGCTACTTAAGAAGCGGAGATGAAAGCTGTTTGGATTAGGAAGTTTATTTCAGGGCTTGGTATAGTATCAACAATAAACGAACCAATTAAGATGTTTTACGACAATCCAGCCGCACTTCTTATCGCCAACGAATCGGGGGGTTCAGATGGGCGCTAGACCCATAGAAGTAACTTTCTTAAAGTTCACACAGATAACCATCTAGCATATCCTTTTACGGAGGCTTTACCGAAAGGAAAGCTTACTCAACATGCTAAGAGCATGGGACTTCGTTTAGCTAGTAGTTTCATATAGATCTGTGCTTAGTATTTGGATAAGGGATATTTGAACAATTTATTTTATGATAATGATACTTGGTATTTTGTTATTTTATCTTAAATTGTGTCATATATTTGCATGTTTAAATCCGTGAATAATAATAGTTATTATTCTAAATTAATTCGTTGTCGATTTACAATATGGGAATATTGTTAAATTAAGACAATTCTGAGTGATTGGTGATATTTTAGATATTAAGGATGTGTCCACCAAACTCACATGATATTCATAAGATGAATATTGGATTTCCCCATAACAAGAATATTACTTTATGGATTGTCATCATTAAGTAAATCTTGTAAGTGATTTTATTTACAAAATCCTTAGACTTGAGATGCAAGTAGGTCTTGCATGTGTGGATAATCCTTCTTGATCTAGTCTAAGTTATCCTGAAAAATAGATAACTAATAAGGGCTATTTCAGAAGTGATTTTGAAACATGATGACTTGGCACTTGTAGTCAATATAGAATTTGTTCCTTCAATAGTTGAAGAATGATGCCACTGTGCCCCTCGTAGAATTAATCAGATGTGTGTATGGTCGTACCCGAAAACTCATGTAGATATGTCTCATTTTTCGGTAATCTTGATTAGTTACATATACGAGAAACATAATCGTTAAATAATGGAATGACATTGATCCATATCCATTTTTAACACGGTATCAGAAACAAAGGGATTGTAAATTCATAAATCATTTGTCCGTGTCTTTATGAAACCACACTCGGATATTTCTGGGAGCATTGGCGTGTTGCTAGACGCTTACCAATGTTATTATATAATTTATACATGTCCAAGTGGGAGCTGTTGGAATATGAACAAATATAAATTATATATGTCCGGAATTTATTCGAGCCTAAGGGGACGCACACGTTAATATGTAGAATAACGTTTTAATATATTAATGTAATATATTAATTAGTGTTTAACAAACGATCGTTAAAAGTTTAACAAGAATAAATATTAGTTGTTAATAGTTAAAGGACTAATATGCAAAACCGGGAAAAAAAGAAAGTTTGGTTTTTCCCACTCTTTCCTTATAGTCGGTCGAACCACCTCCTCATGAGGAGGTGGGGGACTTTGCTTGCAAGCCAAGTTGAGAGGAGTATATAAGGAGGTCTTAGGGTCCTTGAGAGCTCATAACTTAAATCCCTAAAATCCCTAATCTCTCTTGCTCTTTCTCCTAGTCGACCGAACCAAAACCTTTTAAGGTTTTTGGTTTTTCTTTTCCCCTCCTGTTCGATCGGCAGCAAACCCACAAAGGGTTTTTGTTTGGTTGTGGTTCGACCCTCAAGAACACAAAGGGTTACTTGGTTTAGTTGATAGTCAATCTAGTGAACTTACCATTTGGTTAAAACACTACTATTCCTAGCATACACGTTGTTTGCTAAGAACGTATTGTGTGTGTTAAACTTAGAGGGATTATTCTTGTGATCCTTGGTGGTTTTTGCGTGGTGTTATACACACGCGTATATTGAAGACGGTGTAACGTTTAGTGCTATAAAGCAGGTGTATCATTTCTTGTTTAAAAAAGGTACACATCTTCAATCCCTTGTTAATTATAAGTTTTATACGTGTTTGATCTTTCCGCTGCGTACTCGTGATATGTTTAATTGGTTAAATAGATGTAAAATCCCAACAACACTTCCCCCTTGATTAGCTGCTTTGTTACATCTAGAATGATGATATAATACATTTGAAATGCTTAATAATGAGTCATTTTTATCCAATTATCAATGATAGGTTGACATGCATATACACAAAGAAGCATACTATTATTAAAGATTACTGAATCATGAAATTGGTTATTTCATAAATTTCTATTCAAATCTTTAATAAAATGAAAATAAATAAAGTTATTGAACGGATTATGGAGAGATCGAAGAACAACAAAATTGAAAAAGTGGAAAGAAAGTAAAACGCCCAGAACATTCTTTGAAGTTTTAATTTGTCCATGGTTTATTTAACTGTATACGCTTTTAAAGTAAACGTGTAACGATACGGTTTTCGTTATTCATGATATTTTAAGATGGTGAGTATTTGACTCGAATGTGCTCGGATTAATCATCGGTTTTGTTTATGATTGATTTCGATCTTTTTTCATGACAACTAGGCTACTTTGTTTGGTTGTTTTAGAAGGATGAAGATTTACTATTTAATTTGTTTCATTAAGTTGAACCAATCAATAACATGAAAAATGATAAAATGAGATCACCATTAATTAAAATAAAAGATTTACTATTTTGTTTCATCTCACATTATCAATAACATGAGAGAATTAAACATCAGACGATCACAATCCGTTTTAAAATATAACGAGAAAAAGTATTGTTTTGCTCAAAATGCATTAAAGTTTTTATTTTTTTCTGATTTGTTCCTTATAAATTATGAGAAAGAAAGAAAAAAAATCGTCTTCCTACTCGGGTTAATTTGCATCGGCGTGGAGTTCAGGTTTCCCCTATTTCTTGTCCTATTTGTTGTGAGGCCCTCGAGAATCTCGATCTTTTGCTGTTTTGTTGCGACTTGGCAAAAGATATTGCTCGGTCTATTTGTAATTGGTGGGGTTGGTATGGAACCTGGTGATTCGTCATCGAATCTTGGTTACTCTTGGTTTAATTTGGTTCAGCTTCAATCAAGTTCAAAAACAAGTGCTGGAAGGAGTGTTTTTACAACTTTCCTGGTGGAGTATATGGTCATTTAGAAACACTCTCCTTCTCTGATTTCAAATTCCTTCGAAAAAGATGGTAGTTTTGAAGATATAGTTAGGCGTTCTTTTTCTTGGTATATTGCTAGGGGTAAAAAACCCCCCCCCCCACTATTAGTTGGGATTGTGGATAACACCTTTTTAAATTTCTTTGTAGTTCTACGCTGTGCTAGTTTATCTTTTAATTAAGTTGCGTTTCAAAAAAAAAGTTAACGTTGTTTGGCCTGTGTTGTACTCGGCGTTCATATCGACCACGACCTTTCGTACGATGGTGTCATTGAGTAGTATTTGTATCATTATGCAATTATTAATTATATTAAGGTCAAGATTTGCGTCTTATCATGTCATTTTTTTAGTAAATAAATATAATACAAGGGTATCAATCAAGCTAGTCTTTGTGGGCTTCCATTCTCATTAATCATTACCAATGTTTTTAACAGTCTTTTTCTGCTTCGTTACCTTTTTTTGTTATCTCTGGGTAAATGACATAATGAAACCAGATCGTACAAACTAAATATAGCGAGTAAATGGTTAGAAGGTCATTTACGAATGCAAATAATGAGGTTTAAATAGTTGGTTGGTGCGTATAAATTGAAGTCATTGATGTTACATAATATTGGTTGGTGCGCAAAATTGATGTGGACCGATAATTTTAGAAAGCAAAAGTACTTGAGAACAAAATTTTTTTTACCAGGCCGCGGAGTATTACATGAAAAGAATAGGTTATTCTAACGTCTCATTTAGGTCGTCGTTAGTTTTTAGTTATAAGATGTATCAACATATACAAGTAAGTGAATAACATCTAAGTAATAAATTGATAATATTAAATTGTTTGGTAAATACATTAAAAGTTGCTAATGTAATCATACTTACAACTAATTAGCTACAATTTAACGGAAGTTAATAGTATTCCAAATAGTATATCTTTTTTAGCAAGCTTATGATTTATGAGGGGCTTAATTTCAAATATTTTTCTCTTATTTACTAACCATTAACATTTGGTTTAGTTTGTGGTATGTTTCATTCTTCAGGGTTTATTATGAAAGTTTCCAGCCTATATATTGTCTCATCTGGATCTAGGGTTGAGATACGATTCATTCATCAAAGTTTTATCTCTCTCAAAAGATCTCAAACTGTTTCTGGGTTTTCATTGGGTTTCAGGGTTTGGATCATCTTGATTCTCATTCTTGTTTAGTTTGTTAGGTTATTGTTTTAGTTGTGTGAGTTTTGTAGGCTGCATCCAGTTTTGGGACAACCATTGTTTCTTATTGTATTCGTACTGATCAGCACCTGTGTTAGGGACTGATCTTCTGTGTATATTGTTATAATAAAAGTGAATCACCAAAGGGGTGGTTGGTTGGGTGATCTATTTAGTTGTTTCGTACCATTTTCACATGGTATCAGAGCTCTAGGCTGATTATTCGAGCTCTATTGGGGTTTAATTGAAGCCTGATTGAATTAGGGTTTTTTCTTGAAATCCTAATTTTTGGGGATTCTTGGTTATTGACGGTTATTGTGGGTTTTTGAGTGGTCAATCGTTGACTGACTTGATTATATTCGGTGGTTAATTTGAAGAAACCCTAATTTTCAATTTGGGGGTTTCTTAATCTTGAGGTTCTGTGGATTATTTAGGTTCATTGTGGGTTTAATTATTCTACTCTAAGTGAATCTAGAGTGATTGAGTGTCTTTCGCTGCCATTAAAGCACTGTAAGTCTTTCTTCCCTTAAAAAATACAGTCTTGGGTCTTAGTGGGTGCAAACGGAATGGCTAATCCTGATATGCCACTCAAGTGGTGTGAATACCTGCTCTGGCTATTCTCAATTCACTAGGCATAATTCTTGTGGATCTTGGAAGTGTGTGTGAGTTTCTTAGTTTCTGTTATTTTCTTTCAGTTGAGTCTAGGTCGTTGGAGGATAGGCTTAAGGTAGTTAGTGGTGTTGCAACATTGGTTTGGTTGTTGGATTTAAGTTTGTTATTCTTGTTGGAAGTTGTTTATCTGCTGTTCTTGGTTGATTGTTTGTTTGTTTCTTTCTTGTTCTTGGTTGTTTATCTGCTTATCTGTTATCTATTCTTTTTTTGTGTGTTATCATGGCTATTATGATTGGTTCTTTAGATCAGGAAAATCCCTGCATCTTCACCCTAATGATTCTAATTGTGCTTCTATTATTTCATTAAAATTGACTAAGGTTGGAAACATATGATAGGGTCGATGGTTCTATAGTTTTTAATCTGTTACAAAAGATTAATACCTTTAAACAAGGTAGTTTACATGTTTCTGAATATTATCACAAGCTGAATTCTCTATGGAGAGAATTTGATATTCTTACTAAATTGTCTGATTGTACTTGTGAGGCTAGGAATGAGTTAGTAGATCATGGTAAATTGTTAAGATTAATGTAGTTTCTAATGGGTCTTGATGATGTTTATCAACCTATTAGAAGTAGTATCTTGACTAGGGAAATCCTTCCTGAACCCAAAGATGCCTTTATTATCATATCTAGGGAGGAATCTCATAGGGGGATTCCTGCCAGTTCTGTTAAGGTTGAAAAACCCCAAGTATCTGCTTTTGTTTCTAAAACTAATGATAATAACAGAAAAGAACTCTGGTAATTGGTCTGGATATATATTAGCATATTGCTAATAGAGGAATTTATGACACAGCCTATTGGTGTAAAAAATTATGGTTTAAAAGGACATACATTGATAGGTGTTTTGAAATCACTTAGGTATCCACTGTTTTTAAAATAAATCCAAAATTCTACAAACTGCTAGCAATTCAATCATAATCTGAAGTAACAATGCAGATGCTAGGGGTGGGTTTATGGGTAATAATGATTTGAAATCTTCTACTAGACGTTTGTCTTTGAGTAATGAACAAATGTAGTCTCAAAGTCGACTCGCATATCTAGTAGCAAGTGAATGCGAGCTCCCTCCTCTACCCAAAAACCAAGCAGTACTGTCCCAATCTGCCACGTGACTGATCTGGCATCGAATCCGGCTGGTAGTGGGCTATTCTCCATCGCGGCTGAGTTGACCCCCACACTTACACTCATTTACACCTCGAGCCTATTCCGTGCGCCCGTTCTTTCTCATAAACACTCAAGTTCGTCCTCCACCGTAAGTTTTACTAATTGCAATACTCAAAGTTAATGTGTCATTATTCAGTTGGGTTGGATAATTGACTCAGGAGCAAATCAACACATGACAAATGATACAAAGAATATGTTTAACTTGGTTGATGTTTCTGATTTAAAAATTACTGTGGGCCATCCTAATGGAACCTTTGCTAAAATAACACATGTTGGAATTTTAAAACTAAATAATGATGTTATTTTGTTTGATGTGTTGGTTGTTCCTGAGTATACTGTCAGCCTATTGTCTGTGAACAAGTTGATTAAAGATAGCAAGTTGAGTGTATATTTTGATGAATCAAATTGCTATATTTAGGATTTGAGAAAAGGGAAAGTCCTTGGGACTGGTAGTAAGTTTGCGGGCCTATACCTGTTTGATGAAAAGTATAATGTGTCTGCTACTGTTAATAATAGTGAGTACTTTGCTTGTTATGTGTCTAACGATGATTGGCATAATAGGTTGGGTCGCCTTGCTAATCAGGTTTTAAATCTTTTAAAAGGGACTTTAAATTTAAATCACATTTAACATGAATTTTCTTGTGAAACTTTGTCTCAAAGCTTAAAAAGAAGGGAAATACTTTTCCTTTAAGTGAAATCAAGTCACATTTGTGTCAATTATTAATCTTGATGTATGGGGAGCCTTATCAAGGTGATTAACAAGGATAGTTTTAGGTATTTTTTTGACAATTGTTGATGATTATAGCATATCTGTTTGGGTTTATTTGTTAAAAACTAAAGATGAGGGTTTTCAAATGTTTGTTAGTTTCTATAATCTTGTTTTAACACAATTTAATAAGAAAATTAAAGCTATAAGGTCAGATAATGGTACTGAATTTACAAATCGTAAAATGAGTGATTTTTTAAACACTGTGGGAATTTTACATCAAACTACTTGTGCATATACATCACAGCAGAATGATATAGCACAGAGAAAACATAGACATCTTCTAAATGTAACAAGAAGTCTTATGTTTAGAGAGGGGGATTCTCTTAGTTTTTGGTCTGAGTGTGTTTTGAATGCTGTTTACTTGATTAACATGCTTCCTTCCTCTGTTTTGAATGACAAATCTCCTTTTTCTTTAGTATATGGTAGGGAACCAAACCTTTCTCATTTAAGGAGTTTTGGGTGTCTGTGTTATGCTGCAGTTGTTAAAGGAACTGATAAATTTTCTAGTAGGTCAGCGGCAACGGCGCCAAAAACTTTGATGTGATTCAAAAGCTTTAAAGTTATAAGACTAGAATTACCGATTTATTAAAAGGAAACACACAGGCAAAAGTATAACCCACGTATGTAGTATAATATTTTAGGTAAGACCAGGTCACCCACAGAGATTTGATTTGTGTTCGAATAATCGTAGTGAAATAAACTTTAACAATTTTAAGATAAATTGTGTTGGATTCAATAATGAGAAAGATGACTACTCGAATTGTTTGATATAATTCCTAAGCAATGGTGATGATTACGATCTCAGATTCGAGGTTGTTTTATTTATAAAAAGGTTTTCTCATCAAAAAACGTTTTCACAAATTAATTTGTTTAACTTGAGACTTATATTTAGTTAACTTGATCAAATGTGTCACTCAAATAATCCAGTTACTATTATATCAAATCTATTTTGTTTATCAAATAACGTAAGCGGGTTTCTCCAACCAAACGATAAAGACCGTAGACAAATCTTTAAAACCTTATAACATATGACGGGTCTTTCGACCTATACTGTTATATGCATACAATCAAAGTTGATAAGATAAGACACGATAGGATTTTAACATAAGCTTAAGATTAAGACGATCGCAATGATACCAAATACTTATTTATTATATTAACATCACCGAGTAGTCATGAGAGATTTCGCCTCTGATGGCTATGTAGTTCATAACAAAATAAGGTTGAGAAACAAGAAACATACTATGCTTGGGTAGGAAAATTGATCAAAATACCACCCTTTACAAGTATCGGATCTTACTAAATCCTTATTTTACTAAATATTATGATGTTGTTCTTCGTTCTTTCGGACTTCGATCTTTAAACCCAGGTGTTGGTGAAGATATTTGATAGAGAATTGTTGAGAAATGATAGATTGAATTTGATGTGTATGATGTGATTTTCGTCCTCTATTTATAGGCTGAGAAGGGGTCGAAGTGCGGCGCACATTCTAAAATGTGCGACGTACATAGCTTAAGTCGGTGCAATTTCATTTAATGCTGTTAGGAAGTGAGGCGCACATTCTTGCAAAACCAACGAACTTGAGCGTATTTACCTGTAACCTTTGCCCTTTTTGTGTTCTGAATATTTCAATTATAGTCCTTTGACTATTTGACTTTTGTCAGTTTATTCGGATTTTGTACCGTGTTGACGGTGATGATTTTTATGAGAATTGTGATGAATTGTGGTTTATGGTGATTAATAATCCCTTTTGGAAGGTATTATTGTGTAATTTGTATTCCGGGTGGTTCGACCCGTGAATTTTAAGAAATGCCAAAAAACGAGTCTGACACGTCCGTTAATGTCCAAATTAGTTTTGAAAGGGTTTAAAGTGAAAATATGTCGTGTGAATACTCTAGGTTAATGGAAAAGTATTTTTAAGGTGAATAAAAATACTAATTAACTTTGGAGTAAATTTTACGGTTGAGTTTTACGAGCTTTTAAGTGATCCTGACACGAAAAAAAAGACCCGACACCCCCTAGGATGCCATATCCGGTCAATGTAGTCAAGAGGGGACATGGAGGCTTAATTTTAGCTAGCTTGTCTAAGGATGTACATAAGATGCCATCTTTTCCCATAATCCTTATCATTTCATTTTCAAAAAAAACACACACACAAGAGTGTGTGTGTGTTATTCGGCCGCCACTACACCACCATAATCCATCATAAATTTTCCAACTTTGATTGAGAACGTGATATTCCGGGTTGATACGAGTGTTTGGGTATTCATTTAAACAACGTTTGGGTTGTCTGGTTCGTGTCGAAATATATATTTTTGAAAATTTTCTTGTAAGTTTTCAAATTTAAATTTTGTTTGTCCTTTTGGGTTTATTTTGATGCATAGATGTTAGTTGTACAAGTTGATCGTTGTGAAAATTGATTTTTGGAAGCGAAATGAATAAAAAAGGGTGTGTTTGGTTCGTTGAATAAAAAAAAGAAAAAGAGGGTTTTTGTAGTTTTGATGTTGTGGTCGTGATGGTTGAATAATATATGATGCTAGAATGCTTATTTTTGATAGTAGCTTGTATAGCTTATTCGGGCTTATTTATAAGCTATTTCTTGGCTTGTTTTGGGCTTATATGCCACGAACCACTTCCCAAAATTACTAGGAAAGTGATTTTGATTATTTTGTGTTATGGCGTATGTTGTGGACTATTTTTGAGGCTTATGGTAGTAACCAAATACGATACGTAGCTTATTAGCTTATTTTCAAGCTTAATATACGTATTTTTTGAGCTATTGGACTCACGGCCCAATAAGTCTATTTAAGCCGCGGCTTAATGGGAGGGCTTATTGTGGTCTGGATTATTTTCTACATATTAGTATATACTTATATAGGCAAATGGACCTTGGTTTTGGACTTGGATCGTATTTTGGACTTATAAATGTCCTAATGGACCCTTGTTGGGCCTTAAAGCCCAATAGGCGATAATTAGTCGCTGTGAGAGTTTTGTCGGACTTTTGAAAGTGGAAATGTATTTACGAAGTGATATTGAACAGTATTTTAGGAAAAACGTTTTAGTAAACGTTAAAGATTGAAATTTTGGAATTTTGTCGAAAAGTGTCGAATTTATGAAAAGTGTTGAAAATAAGGTTTGAAACCTTGGAAAACGTTGTATAAGCGTACGGGTCATGTCGAAATTTCGTAAAAAGTTTATACTTAGAAATTTTTCTAAAAACATGATTTTTGATTTTTAAATAATAAAATATTATTTAATTTTTTTAATATTTAATAAATTCACTAAAAGAAAAAACTCGAAACTTCTCTAATATGTTTATTATGAGTAAACGTTTCATTTTTAACCGTATAATGATTATTTTGAAGTGACTAAGGTTTACCGAATAGACTTGTCGAGATATATTTATAATTATTAATTATAAATATTTACTTATATTACTTATCAATTTTCTCTAAATAGTATAAGTATGTATGATCGGGAAATGAGATTGATATGATTGTAGAAATATGTCGTCAACCATCACACCACTAAATTGTTTTGGGTAATTGTACAACGCGTCTACAACTATTTTGGTAATTTGTATAACGCGTCAAAACTCTAGCATCAAACGTGGAGATTTTTTTTTTGGAATTGGATGATTAAATTGGGACATTAACTGGACTATGTCGTGTGCGGGCGTCGTTGCATTTGCTTGTGTGATTAAGATTTGGTTGCTAAAGACTTGCTTGAGGTGAGTTCTCGTAGCCCCACTTTTTACTGTTTTTCTGTTGGGGGAAAATGATACTCAAATGTGTTTTGAAATGTTTTGAATTGATCTGTATGAAATGTGGTTTTGTTTTTGAGACAATAAATGTGCTTATGACTGCTATGTGAATATTATGTGTTGTATGATTGTTTGGATCCGATGGGTACGCCTACCCAGTATTTGTGATATTATTGGATCAATGGTACGCCTACCTAGTATTTGTGTGATTATTGGAGCGGATGGGTACGCCTACCCAGGTTTGTGTGTGGTCCTGCCCTAATTTTAGTGCTCCAGCTGGTAGGCCCTTTAGGTGCGTAAGTGACATATGATATTGATTATGGTGATGCTAAGGTTGTTTGCATATATTCATTGTCATATAGCACTATTGTCCACTGTTGAAATATTAGCACAACTTTTGGGTTTAAGGTCAAACCTACGAGCTCACCAACATTATTGTTGACGTTTTCGAGTATCATTTTCAGGTGAAGTGAAAGAAGAGTAGTTTGGTGATTGATAGCAGACTTAGAAGTATCCCGTGTGGAATTTCATTTGAAGTCTTGCTTGCTTGTTGTTTTGAAATATTTAGTTTCGGGATGATCTTTGGAGATAAGTTTTTGGATTATGGTCTCCATTGGGCATTTAATATTGAGTAAGTGATGTGGTTTTAGGAAGTTGCGAATTGGGATATCATTAGTTTGTTTCAAGGTTATGGTCTTCATAGCACTTGGAGTTTATGTAATGTGTTTTCCTCTATTTGTATCTGTTAATGAGAAGATCATTATTGCATTCCCGAGTTTCCGCCATTGTCGGGGTGTGACACATGCAGAGATTGACGAGTGTTTCGCTTATGCGGATGCTCTTAGAGATAGAGGGGTTGATGCTAGAGTTGTAGTTGAGGCTATTGATCGAGAGGAGATTGAGACGGGTATGAGAGGCCCAGTTAAGGTTAGAGTAGATAGAGTTACTCAACTTACTCACACCATGTAAGCTGATGAATGATCACGAGCCTGTCAGGAGGAGGTTATAGAGGTCCCAACGTATGAGAGACATTGGAGATTAGTTCAAGGTTCATGGTGACATACAAGGAGATTCCGGTTCGTCGTGTTCAGGTTATTAAGAGTGTCTAGAGGGATCAGGGACACAGGATCGTAGCGACAGGACATCAGAGGCGAATGTTGGAGAGGATCGGAGAGCTGGAGCGGGATACCAGGAGACTTAGAGACATGATGGATGTTGCAGTCAGATGATTTGCCTGGATCTCAGCGTAGAGAGTTGCATGTTCGAAGGTAGATGAGAACTGATTCGGCATTTCAGATTATTCCTGGAGTAACTTAGTGTTGAACCTATAGCACCTATTGTAGCTAGTTATTAGGGATTTTGTAAATCCTATATGTTGGGAACCAGTGTTGTAACCATTAGTATTGCAGATATAAAAATCTAATGTTACCATTCTATGTCCGATATTCTTAATCTTAATGATATTTTCTTTTTCTTATTGCATATTGCATTATTACTAAATTGTGGCATTATCATAAAGTTATTATGATTTTGTATTTCCGTATAATAATACTTGTATTTTATTCGAACCCCGTTAACCACCTCGTATCACCATAGAATTTCATCGTGTTGTGTATTGTTATGATGTAGGACAATGCCTAACACTCGATCTGGAGCATCAAGGACACGTGAAGGACTTAACGAGTAAAATGATCGTCAAATGGCAGGAGCGTTAGGATCTCGTACCACTGCCAGGAACCTTGAACCCCTTATGAGAGACGGGGGTGGTCAAGAGGAAGTAAATGGAAATGGAGTAAATAGAAATGGAGGAAATAGAAATGGAGGAAATGGAAATGGAGGAAATGGAAATGGAGGGAATGGAAATGGTAATGGGAACAGAGGAGGAAATGGCTATAACTTCGGAGGATTTGTGCCTGCTCGAGAGTGCACATATCAAGACTTCCTGAAGTGCCAGCCACTTAGCTTTAATGGGACATAAGGAGTTGTTAGGTTAACTCGTTGGTTCGAGAAGATGGAAACGGTATTCTACATTAGCAACTGTCCAAAGAGGTACCAAGTGAAGTATGCTTCGTGCACGCTTCCTAAAAACGGTGCATTGACATGGTGGAACTCCCATAAGAGGACAATTAGAATTGAGGCCGCCTATGCCATGAGTTGGGCATAATTAAAAAGTTGATGACAGAAGTGTACTATTCTAGAAATGAGGTCCAGAAGATGAGATAACCGATTTTGAACTTGCCTGTGAAGGAAATAACTTGACCGCTTATACAAAAGATTTCAGAGCTGGTGTTGGTTGTATACTAGAAATGGTCCCATATAAGGAGGACAAAAGTTGAGAGATTCCATTGTAGTTGTTTTCCTAACAATATTCAGGAAATGTAATCGCTGCTGAACCTACTAAACTTCAAGATGCAATTCGTATTGCCAACAACTTAATGGATCAAAAGCTGAAAGGATATGCTAGAAGTGCTAAAAACAAGAGAAGGTTGGATAACAACCCGAGAGACAATCGGGGGCAACAACCAGTTTTCAAGCGACAAAATGTTGGAGGCCAGAATGTGGCAAGAGCTTACATGGCTGGAAACAATGAGAAAAAGGGGTATGTTGGATCTCTTTTCCCTACTGACAAACAAGTGCAAGTGCACCATGGCCAGGTTTGTGTACGTGAGATGTGGAACTATAAAGAGAGCCGTCAGATAACTAGGATTGTATCGACTTAAACAGTTACTCCAAACACTCAGAGAGCCCCAGTTGGGAGTCAGCCAGGTATTGTTTGTTATGAGTGTGGAAAGCCAAGACATTTTAGGAAAGATTTTCCTAAGTTGAGAAATCAGAACCGTGGAAACAAGACTAGAAAAAAGAATGGAAACAAGACTGAAAACCAGACTGGAAGTAATGAAGCTACGGTAAAGGGTTACGCTATTGGAGGAGGAGGAGGAGCAAACCCCGATTCCAACGTTGTCACGTGTACATTCCTTCTCAATAACTGTTATGCTTCTTTGTTATTCGATTCGGGATCCGATAGGAGTTTTGTGTCGTCTACCTTTAGTGCCTTGCTTGATGTTGCACCATCCACTTTAGACACTAGTTATGTCTATAGAACTTGGCTGACAAGGAAGAAAATTCAGAAACAATGTTTGTTCTTAAGAGATGTACTTTAGGATTATTAGGGTCTTTCATTCGACATAGATCTAATGCCCGTAGAACTTGGTAGTTTTGACATCATCATCGGTATGGATTGGTTGGCAAAATACCACGCGTTGATCGTTTGTGACGAGAAGGTCGTCCGTATCCCTTATGGAGATGAAGTGTTGATAATCCGAGGTGACGATTATGACGGCGAAGTAAGTCGAAGCTGAACATCATATCGTGTACAAAGACCCAGAAGTATATACAGAAGGGATGTCAAGTTTATCTAGCGCAAGTTACATCCAAGAAGACCGAGGACCAGTCAAAAGAGAAGCGGCTTGAGGACGTGCCAATCGTATCAAACTTTTGAAAGTCTTTCTAGAAGACTTGCCTGGACTACCGCCTGCTCGACAAGTTGAATTTCAAATCGACTTAGTCCCTGGTGCTGCACCTGTAGCATGAGCCCCGTACCGATTAGCACCATTCTAACTGCAAGAGTTTAGCCACTTAATTTGCAAGGAACTTTCTGACAGAAGGATTATAAGACACCCAGTTCCTCACCCTGGGGAGCCCCGGTCTTATTTGTCAAAAAGAAAGATGGATCTTTTCGAATGTGTATCGACTACCGTGAACTAAACAACTTACATGTTGAAGAACTATAACATACTTCCAACAATCGACGACTTGTTTGATTCAACTACACGGTCCAAGAGACTACTCTAAATCGTGCTGAGATCTGTATACACCAACTCAGAGTTTCGTGAGGAAACTACATTCCCAAGACTGCATTAGGACTCACTATGTACACTACAGTTTCCAAGTATTAACCGTTTGGTTTGACTAACGCACCGCCAATATTAATGGATTTATAAATCGGGTGTGCAAAAAACGATCTGGGTAGATTAGTGATACGTGTTCATCGATAATATTTTGATCTATTACCAAGAGTCAAAAGGATCATGAAGGGTACCATAAGTTAATTTCTGAGGTTACTTAAGAAGGAAGTGTACGCTACAGTTTGTCAAAGTGCGAATTTGCCTGTCGAAGGTACAATTTCTCGGTCATGTGATTGGTAGTGCAGGTATTTACGTTGATTCCCACTAAGATTGAATCAATCAGGATTGGGCCGTCACCCCAAGACACTAACCAGAATTCGTCACTTTCTAGTTTGCTGGTTTCTACCAGACGATTTTACGAAGGATTTCCTCGAAAATTGCTAGGCCTATGACGAAGTTGACTCAGAAAAGCATGAAATTTGATTGGGGAGAAAAGGCAGAGGCTGTGTTTCAGTTGTTGAAACAAAAATTATGTAGTGCGCCAATTTTGGCTTTACCCGAGGGAAGTGAGAACTTCGTGGTATATTGCGATGCTTCGCATAAAGGGCTGGGTACGGTTTTGATGCAAAAGGAGAAGGTCATAGCTTACGCATCCCGCCAACTTAAGGTTCATGAGAAGAACTATACCACACATGACCTAGAGCTTGGTGCAGTAGTGTTTGCTTTAAAGATGTGGAGACACTATATGTATGGTACAAAGTGCATCGTGTTCACTGATCATAAGAGTTTGCAACACATTCTCGATCAGAAGGAGCTGAACATGAGACAACGACGATGGTTAGAGTTGTTGAGCGACTACGACTGTGAGATTCGATATCACCTAGGAAAGGCGAACGTGGTGGCTGATGCCCTGAGTTGAAAGGAAAGAAGTAAGCCGCTACGAGTTCGGGCCTTAGTTATGACTATAGGGTTAAATCTTCCTAAGCAGATTTTGAGTGCTCAATCAGAAGCTAGGAAAGAAGAGAACTTCATCAACGAAGATTTGCATGGCATGATTAAGAAGCTAGAACCTCATACTGACGGAATGTTATGTTTGAACAATCGAAGTTGAATTCTGTGTTTTGGTGACCTGAGAGCTTTGATTATGCATGAGTCTGATAAGTCAAAGTATTCCATCCATCATGGATCGGATAAGATGTACCAAGACCTTAAGAAGCTGTATTGGTGGCCCAACATGAAAGCAAAAATTGCCACCTATGTCAGTAAGTGTTTAACATGTGCCAAGGTTAAGGTAAAATCAGAAGATCGCCGAGTTTTTGTTTGGTTCCACCAAAATTCCATAATGAAATGGGAGAAACATACATTTGGACTTTGTGACTAAATTGCCAAAGAAACAGGCAACCGGATCAAGACACAATCTGGTAATATTCGTGACGCTCACTAAGTTGCTCATTTCTTGCCTAAGCGAGGAAGATAAAAGGTTAAAGAAGTTGACGAGACAGTACTTGAAGGAAGTAGTCTCAAGAAATGGAGTGCCAGTTTTGATAATCTCTGATTGTGATGGGAGATTCACTTCGCATTTTTGGAAATCTCTTAATAAAGCATTAGATACTCGATTAGGATATGAGTACGGCTTACCATCCACAGACCGATGGTCAGAGTGAGAGAACTATTCAGACAGTATGGACATGTTATTGCCTGTGTACTCGACATTGGAAAAGGCTAGGCTAAGCAATTTATCGTTGTGGAATTATTCGTACAACAACAGTTTACCATAGCCCACATTAATGGAAGGCGCTACCATTTGAGGCGTTGTATGGGCGCAAGTGTCGATTATATATATATATATATATATATATATATATATATATATATATATATATATATATATAAAGGATATGCTTGCTAAGTGATTGCTAGTAAACCAACACACGTAATAATAAAATATATGATATGATGGAAAATTACCAAATTACCCTTGAGGAAAAAGATAAAAAGGAAAATTTTCACAAATATATATAATATAATACGTATATTAACCGGGAAGTATGATTCCCGAGTCGTTATTCCCCAACGACTTGTGAAATTGAAATCACGTTTGATGTTCGGACAATGATTTGAATTGGAAACAAAGATTGATTTGATTTTTTACTTCTACAAATTAAAATAAGCAAATGATAACAATTAAGCACGAAAACGAATAACGGGAAATTAAACTTTAACTAAAAACGCAAAACGGGAACCCTAAACGGTGGTCAAAAACCCTAAATTTCTAAAATTAAACCTAAATTAAAATTTTCTTTTTAAATGGACTCTAATTGACTAAAAAGTAAGTTTAAAGAAAACTAGAACGAAAACGGAGTTGAAATGAGCTTTAAAACACGAAAAAAGAAAACGGGAACAAATCCCGTTCTTTAAAAATCAAAATTTTGCAAATTAAACCCTACGAAGGCAAAACTAATTTTCCTAGAAACTTTATGATAAAAGAAAATTTTCTAAAAAAGATTTATATTTTTTTGATTATTTTTCTATTTTTTATGATTTTTTAAAGTTTTTAACAAAAATAAATGTTTAAAAATACTAAACTAATTATAAAAATTCTAGAAAAAAATACTAAAAATAGCTTATACTAATTAGAACCTAGGAAAAATAAACTCGATTACACAACTTAATGAATAAGCCACGGAATAAGCTAAAACAGCTTATTAAGCTTATGAGGGTAAAATGTGTATAAGAATTAAATGTTGTAAGAGTTTAACGAAAAAGACCCCAGGGCGCAGTGGTAGTGAGTGTGTGGTGTGTGTTATAAAAGGGTAGAGGGTGTTGAGGTCGGGGGTTCGAGCCTTGCTCACCCCCGATTTCCACCTTCCCCTTTTTTTTATTTTGAAAAACTTATAAAAGCAAAGTTATTAAGCACCTAAATATAAGCACTTTTAATAAAAGGAACGTTTTATGAAAAGCCCTAAATAAGCTGAAAAACAGCTTATTATCTAGACAGAAACACTTAACTCATTTTTTAAAGTTTTTCTTAAACTAAATAAGCTAAAAGACCACAATAAGCTAAGGCAAGGACTAACTAAGCTACTACTAACCTAAGATAACCTGATAAGCAGGTTTAGAAAGAAATAAGCAATAGAAAACAAAATAAGCATTGAAAATCCAAATATTATGAAAACTACAAACCAAACAGTCCCTAAGCAGACTTTCGAGCTTCTATTTAAGCTAGCAAATAAGCTTTTTAAGATGTGAGACTTGGTTTTTCTAAAAGACTAGCTTAAAGACTTCTAAAAAAAACTTTTTGAAAAGACTTTGGAAAACTATAGCTTATTGAAAAAACTTAACTAAACAGACAGTTTACTCAGCTTATGCTGAGTTTGGTTATGAAAAATGAAAAGACAAAATGCTTATTTAAAAGCTAAAAACAGATGACAAATTAAGCTAAATTTTGAAAACTAAATCTAAACTAATGAAATATGACCTAAAAGCTACTTATAATCTGAAAATCAAAAGCTAAATGCTATTTTAACCCTACTAAAAATGAAGCTAGAAATTGTACTAAAACTGTCTTCCTAATCTGATGCAGTTGACAAGCATATGATTCAAAACTCAAAATCTACTGATGCAGAAATTTTGACACCATTCTAACATGCATAAAACTAAAAACTAAAACTAATAACACCTAATGCAATTAATAGAAATGATTTGAGCTTAATATGTAAACTACACCTAACAGACTTGAGCATAAACTAAGCTAACTTATGAAACCCTAAATAACTTCTAACCTAGCTTATAAAACTACCTAAAACAGACTTATATTAGATTAAAAACAAATTTTAAAGACCAAAAGGCCACAAGCAGTACTAACTTATAGTTAGTACTGCTGTGCCAAACACCCCTTTAACTAGACTCAAAACCATTTTAGCTTATGAAAATGAAATTAAGAGCTTAAATCCTAAATACCAGATAACAAATAGCTTATAACAACCTTAATAATCATAAAACTATAAGCAAATAAGCTAGAAACAAATAGCTACAAGTTAAACTAATATTTTTTTTGTTTTTGACAATTTTATGTATTTAAACTAAGAAATCTAAGATCTAAGCTATAAAACTTAAAAACAGATATTGAAACATATTTAATAAGCACAAATAGACAGAATTAAGCACAAATAAGCTAGACTATAAGCAGTTTAAGCAAAATTAAGCTAGGAAAATTAAGACAAAAAGAGTAAATGAACTTACAAGGAACCTTAGCTAAACAAAGGTATCAAAGGCTCTAATGATCTTTCTACAAGCTCTGACTTATTAATAATAAGCCAGTAAAAGTCCTTATGAGCTCTTTCGTGGTAAGCTCATCTTCCAAAAAGCTCAAAATCCAATAAGCCAAGGTATCAAGCTGATTTTAAGATTTAAGTTTATTAAGAGCTTATTAATAGCTCAATTTGAGCTTAGAGACTCAAAGAGCTTAAGAGGAGCTTATGTAACATTAAAAGCTTATTAAACAAAGTTTTAAGTGAATTTAAGAAAAGCAAATACGAATTCCATTAATGAAAAAGTTGAGTACAATTCTGAAAAGGAAATTACATTCAAGCAAACATTAAGCTAAACATTTTAAATGAAAAAAAAATTACAAAACTAATTTTAATAAGCTAATTTATAAGCTACTCCTAGATGATCCCGTGTGAATGAGTCCTTGCTTGTATTTATACTGCCTAGGAGAAGCTTCTAGGTCCTCATTCAGTTATATCCTCTTCTTAATCTCGTCCATACATTCCTTTCAATCATTGGATGCTCTCTCTCCATCGTTGGATTAGATTTTGATCACACGGATTGCGTGACCCTCTTGTGCTTCTTTTGTACGCCTTTTAGTACAAAATACTAGATCATGATGTGTTTCCTTCCTTGTACGCGTGTCATTCCCTTTTGGGAATTGACCAATGGGAGCCTTGGATGATGTATAACTCTGCCAAGGTGGAGGGTTTCACTTGAATTGCGTAGCCACGTAGTCAATTTTCATTTGCCCTTTGGTTTGAACTCGAGGTAAAACGGGGAAGACAGTGAACAGTGGTAACTTCCTTTCCCGCGTAAAAACTTATAAAAGAGGGTGTTTGACTTTTCTTTTTGACCCGGGGTAAAACTCGGGACTTTGGGCTTATATATTGGGCCATGGGTGTTTTGAGGAGAGGGCTCGGTCTGTGTAGTCACGTCAGTTATAGAGGTTAACGGGTGGTTAACACTTATAAAAAAAGAGTATTTAACAACGTTAAGGAGTTTATGGGACCATTTGCAATTTGGTGATAAACTTACGAGAGACTGATTTGGGAAATTTTGGTTATTATTCTTTTAAATGGTTGACTTTAGTTGACGAATGAGGTTATGACTTTAGTTGACTCTTTGACAGCATTCTCCTTCCTCCTTTCGCTTTTGCAACACCATTCCTTTCCCTGTGTCCGTGATTGTCCGGTTATTGAATGTGTTTCTGAGAATTTTTGCAATATCCGTACCTACACAATCACAAAGACAAAACAAGCAATATTCAAGCATTTAAAGCACAATTTTGTCTTTTTAAGGCTATTTTTGATATAAAAAGGATATGTGTTTTCACACATATCAAAATTACCCAAACTAAGCGATTGCGTGTCCTCACGTAATATTATATGCTCTATAAAAACCAAATACCCAAACTCCCCAAACTAAAGTTTTCACTGAAAAGTAACAACAAAAGAGTTTTTGTGGAGAGAGTTTAAGAAAATCACAAGTTAAATAAAAACAACCCCATTTTCATTTTTCTCTATTTTTTGTAACTATACATTATTATCGACTTTCTGTTATTCCATAACTGTTATATCATAAAACAAGATTGCATTTCGATTCCGAGAATACGCCAAAAAGGTATACTCACATACATCGTTTCCTAACTTTTCACTTATCCAAACCACAGCTAAAAACAAATCACAGCCGTAAAAAATATCATAAAGATTCTAACACTACCATATTTGCAACTTTGTGAACTTTTTACTCCCGACATTCTTATTATATCTTAAATTGGACAGTTGTCTGCCTATTTTGAATTTCTCAACCATGGATCAACGCTTTGCAACATACTATGCTTTATCGTTCCACCAAGAATAATGAGTCAGTACATGGCTAACACTCATCCCAGTAAGCGACTTTCGTCTCGGCACATTCCCACCTAGCGAGCTAAGTATGAACAAGCTTTTGACATTCCATCCACAGAGACTAGTACCTAACACGGACACTCCACGGACATTAGTCTTAAAAAACTCTCAGGTTTTTCTGAAATATTCATACAACTTGAAAAAATAGTAATATGATCAAAGTGCAACAGCATATTTGAATTTAACAAAAAGAAATCAATTTATTAATTCAAACACTTAATAATAAAACATAACATTTAATACAATTGCTAACCCTCGACGTTTTAGAATGCTGCCTACTTGTTTGGTGAAACGCCGGCAAGTATGCACAAACTTTTATCAGCTCTGAATTTTTATTCACTACCTATGGGCTTGTTTGCTTTAGAAGACTACCACATCGGTTGTGAGCCGGCAAGAGGTAGTAAACTTTTATCAGCCCACAGCTTTTATTATTATAATATTTTTAATTTTTTCATTTTTATTTATCATCATTTTTTTAATATATATATATATATAAACACAAGACTATCATTTGCGAAAATTACAAGTATAGAATTTGAACTAGACTAAATTTATTAACTTGCTACTATATTCATAAAAAATTATTGATATTAAGTTTAATCTCCAAAAACGAGCACTATATTTAATCTGGATAAGAGCTTATGGGAAGAAAAACACCCGACGTGAACATACATGAGCTCTTAAGATTATCGCACATAATCCTCAGCCTTATCAATCCTTACTCTATACCTAAGACGCTACATCATTTTTCCGTTCTTTTCGTGAATTTTCGCGATACGCTAGCCTAAAAGTTTAAGGAGAACATAAGCAAGAGCTCAACAACGCTCGAGGTTCAGAAGTCAATGAATTAACTCTTATTCCTACCCATTCGGAAAGCTCAAAATTGTGACAAAAACAACTTAATTTTTTATTTTTGAAAAATTTTAAATTTTTTTAATTTTTAAGAAAATTTTTGTAGGAAAACTGGGGTAGCGTAAGAACAACGTGCAAAAGGTAGGTAAGATCATATCGAAGAATATACTACCCATACTAAAATCAAACATGTCCTACAATGTTTTCTAGCCTAAGACTTAAAAACCCCATATCCAAACTCAAAAAGATCCGAATGCATAACCTAAACATGAAGAATAGCATCACAAAAAGTCTCTAGCCGTTTATTCAGTGTGCGAAAAAATAAATGTTATGACATAAAAAATCTTAGGATACACCGCACTTCCCCAAAAGTATGTGCCAAGCAAAAAGGCTAGAAGCTCGAGTGGACCGAGAGAACAAAACACCGACCATAAGAGATCTCAAAAATTGGGGTAATCCTGCAAACAATCACAAGTACAACACCACAAACACAAAGAACGGAGAGTACAAGCCTCCTGTCACAACACATTAAGAAGCAGAAAGAAAACATAGAAACATGTATAAGCATGGGGTGCCTCCCACGAAGCGCTTTATTTTTTGAGGAAACCGAGTCACTAGCTTGACTTCGATCCCTGAATTCATTCGTCCTTGGAGAAAAGTAAAATGGAAGAAGCAAATCTCCCACTCGGGCTTTCACATTAATGTATTTGGTACATAAAACAATAAAGCACATAGAAAGTTGCCATCCCGAAATGAGATATCCACGGCTCTAAGTAGAGATGTCGGGGTCAAAAATGCGGACGTCCATCATTTTTGGTGGAGGAAAGTCAGGAGAAACCTCAGGGTAAGTGAGAATATTGAAAAGAAAATCCAAGGGACAATGTGGAAGGAATTGTACACTTCACCATTAAATCTCACCTCACAACACTAGGTCAAAACATTCATCTTCATAATCCACACTCAACATCACTTGTTTTATCACGGCTCATGGGTTCCATGTTGAAGGTTAAACGTCATGACTGGATCATCGTTAAGCAAGTTGTCCAATACACTGTCCTCTTCCGAGTCCACAATCACTTCAATACCCTGGGTATCGAATCATCTGGTCCTGGAAACTATTCTATCTCTTCCCCTATTGGTGTCACTATCCTCCAATTAAGAGTAGTATTGTAGGAAAGAGACTCGATTACAATTTTAATCCGATAAATTTTCCGGTGACTGGGGAAGCAACACAAATTACCGCATAACAACGACATTTCGGTTAATTAATCCTCATCCTCAAACAATTCCTGGAGGAATCTTACGAATAATTTCACGCGTGAACTCATTCGGTGAAGAGGATCACTTTTGGGAAAAACAAGCGTTATCCAAAGTCATTCTCTGGTTTCCAGTCCTAAAGTTGTTGTGGTGCAATGATCCGAAAAGTACATCGGGAGAAAGAGTTATGGGTGTATCCAATCACTACGCAATACTCTCAAGATAAGTACGTCCCCTACGAGCTCATAATAGACCTTCATTAACGATAGGGAACTTCGATAGCTAGAAAAGCACCGATCTCTTCATCATTCCTTCCTGGATCAAAACACTCAGCCTCATGAATTGGAGCATCATTCGTTTTACATTCCAAATCAACCCATCCTCCTTGCGAAAGTGCTGGGATCTACGATGATCCCTCGAGAATTGGACGTCAAACGCATTCTCACAGGAATAGAAACGGATCATCATGGAGTAAGAGAAACTACAATGTCGTCTATTGAAAAAGACTCTTATCTTGTTAGAGAATGCGAAAAAGAGGATGTGACAAAAGGAAAGTCGAACTCATCAAGTTGGAATCATAAGAATCCTTGTCCACTCGATATCCTCTAATTCTTCATCAAACACAAGAGGTTATTGTCAAATTGACATTAAATTTGAAAAGAGGGGTTAGAGAAGTCCTTGGAATTATCATCTTGGAACGTTGATGGAAGAAATCATCAACGAAGGTAAATTATCTACATATCACTCTGGGCATGTTTCCCACAAGATTCTTCTTGGGATTGGGAAAATTATTCCTGCAGTACTAAAAGTACTAAGTGTTCGTTACCCCCATTAATGACAGAGAATCGTGGTTTTCAATAATGGTACAGGTGGCTGTGATTGCAAAAACCGAAGAAACTTGAGGTGTTTTTGTTCTGAAATGAAAAATGCTCTCGCGTTGCAAAATATACTCTAAAATCTTCTTCAAACAAGAGCGTGATACGAGTTTTGGCGTTAGCCGTACCGGTTCTGCTACAGATTCATCACTTCCTGCTTTTCTTTTTCATCGTTGACATCTTCCGATGGAGGCAAGCAAGCTAGAGCGGGTTTCTCGTAAACCGTTTGCGAAACAACCATGCAAGGGTCATTAACAACCCATTTTAATTAACTCTTTTTTAGGCTTTTGTAGGATGCTTGCGGACGTGCCATTGACATGAAAATTTATTTGTTCATTTCCGTCCCTTAAACAAGCTCCCTCCTTCGAATACATCAATTAAAGCACGAGCTGGTTCACACAAAGGCGATCTCCCAAGTAAGATAGAACTCTGAGAATCCGCTTCTCGAAAGCGACAACAACAAAGTCATATGATAGGATTATGAAAATGGGAATCCTAACTATGAACAAAAATATCTTCAACGAGTTCCTATAGATAGTAATCGATCGGAGTTTCCGCTAACTTCTAAATGTCCCATCCTAGTTGTGTAAGGATCATGGCAGGGAAAAAGCGGTTTTCCAAATAGAAAGAGGCATAAAGATTTTATGCTCGCGCCAAGATCAGGCCAAGAGCGATGGCCCTACATCACTTTCCTGTGTTAAATTACATAGGAATCTAAAGAGAAACATTGCCATGATCTCTAAGCTTTTCGAGAAGCTTTTAAGAAGCATCCGGCCGAGACAATTTCTCGTTCACAGATGATAATCGTTCTACAGCTATACCTCAAGTAACCTTTTCCTTAATCCTGAGCAAAGCTCTTAATCTTGAGTGAGCCAATCTGGAGCATTAAAACTGTAAGCATACCGCAGAAACTAATGTCGAAAACGCAATCTAGAAACGAATTGTAAGAGAATCTTCTCACATTAGACATTCGAAGCTTTGTCACGAGACTTTTGATCATCACGTCGTGAAGGATATGGGATATTTGGCTTAGGTAAACTCTTTGGAATATCGGATTCCGGAATGGGAGTGGTTTTAGGCAAAGTCTTCGGAACATCGGGTTCCGGATAGAAAATGTGATGGAGGATAACAAAGGTGGATATTTAGCGTAATCCCTTGAGAAATTTGGTTTTTGGAAGTAATGAAGTGAATAAGGAATAAATATGAGTATTGTAATGAAGATGGAGTATAGAATAAGTATTGAGATATGTTATAGAGTGCTATGAAGTATGAAAGAATGAAACAGTTAAGTTTGATAATTGAAGATAATATGAATTGTCTAATAATAAGAAACTGTATTCAAGTTAAAGTTTTTTTATTTGATGATAATTTATAAGTTGACATTATATATTAAAACAATCAACCATAGCTCATAAACCGTTGTACTCCACGTTTAACATCGTTCCACACCATATAAAGGAGTAAGTGAATATATAGAAATCGAGGTACCCTCGTAAGCAACACCTGGAATACACTTCGAGTCGTGAACGTCTTCATCTCAACCCGTTCTGTTTTTGGGATGAGTGCGTCTTACTCGAAGAAACCCGAAAGTGAGGCTTGATTTTGAAAGAAACTACCTAAAATACTCCGCAAGTCATTATTCAAATTTCCTAAGATTATCCTCTGTTAATTCTTAACAACTGCTTCTTATTTTCATTGATTTGAACACTTCATAATTCTCGCCAATTGACTCATTAGCTTCAATATAACTCGTAATTTCGATGGAATCCTTGTTGCATATTAGACTTATTATTATGATCTAGAAAAGTTGGTTTTTGAAATCCCTGTTATAGAAAATTTGAGAGCAACTGACCAGTTTTGATATGGAAAACCTTGATTTCCATGAAAATTATTTCCCCGAAAATTATTCCCTTGAACTTGATTCTGATTAAACCTATTTTGACCATTGTTTTGCATCGGAGCAAAACCTGGTGGTGCCATTTGATTACTAACACGGTTTGGAGGGTTAACTTGATTGTAAGGACGCCACAAATACGCACAAAACAACTAGCCGGAATGATTTATCAGGTACCTACAATTATTACCAAGAATGGGCACCGACCAACAAGTAGCAACAAGAATCCTCAACCGCCTTAAACCGAGCGGGAGTTACAACTTTTTTAGAAACAATTCATCGACTAAGGTTGAAAGTTGATCCGCAAGCTTATCGATCACTCTTCATCCGTTTTTTACAGAAGTAGCACTCCATCCTTGAAGCATTTTGACCTAAATGACGTGAATAACCAACACTTGCTTTATTCTCAATATATTTAAAGCCATCTCTAGTCGTTTACACAAAAGATTTCCACCAGCTTCGGCATTTGAGGAGACGTTATTGTTCACCTCTCTTTAACAACAATTGTAAAAAGGTATCAACTTGAGTAACTCCGTAAATGCCGTGGATGAGGTGCAGCTCTAAGCAACTCGTTAAATCGTTCTCAACGCTTCACTAAAAGTTTTCCTCAAATTTTATGTGGTAAATCGAGAAATTTATTCATTAAGTGAGTGGGTTTTTACGAAGGAGGGAAAAATTGATTCACGAACTTGGTACGAGATCCACCCAAGTCAAGATTGAGTTTTGGTGTTCTTTCTCGAACAAGTTTTAGCGCTCCCTCAAAGCGAATAGGAAACAATCATAAGCTCAATCCACATCGTTAGTTCACGTTCCAAAAATCGTAAAGTCGAGGTAATACCTATGGTGAACTATTGATAGGGAGCAGGATGATTCTCACTCTCACGACCTAAAATTGCCTAGCTTGAACCGAACTGAAGCTAATTCGCTTAAATCTCAAAATAGAATCCCATTGATTATGTAAAACAAATAGCTTCTCCGTACCCTTCACGTGGGGGGCACCGTAGGTACGTCATCCTCCATGGTAAGCGTTCTGCCATTGTGTAGCAACACAATAGTTCGAGATCTCGGGTTCGACTATGTTAGAAACTGTCGTCTTCAGACGTCTTTGGCAATTGGTGGAGACGTTTTGAATTATATAGATAATTATAACGTCTAGTGCGCATGCACTATTTAAAGAAAATAAAAAAATAATAAGAAAAATATTTTTGGTTTTTTCAAAAGTTTATTCACAAACTAATTTTACATAAGCACAACAATGAAGAAAACAACTGACGAACCAAATCATCAAACTTACATCACGGTAGTCTCTTAAAAATATACTTGTTTACAGTTAGCCGTATCTCGTAAACGATGACACAAATGGTAAGTTTTTTAAATATAAATTCGAGATGGGAACTTATTATGGATAATAGCCCTCAATTGAAGGTATTATTTGTTGGAGTGTTCTTTTACCAACTTTGCTTTATTTTTTTTTAACAATTTTTTTTATATGACCTTTTTTTTTATATTTTTGAATTAATTTTATTTATTTTTTTAATATAAAAATTATAACTAAAAAAAAGAAATATTTTTTACGTTTTTATAATTTATACATTTTATAATTTTTTTTGATTTTTTAACCAAAACAACAAAAACTTTCAAAAATGAAATGGGTCATCAAAAACAAACAATTCACGATCAATCAAACTTCAAACGAGAGAATCTTAATCACAAAGATCCCCATGCCAACGCGCAAAGCGAAATGATTCGTATGAATCTATATAACGTAAATAATAAAATTTATAATATGATAGAAAATTATCAAATTACCCTTGAGGAAAAGGGTAAAAAGGAAAATCTTCAAAATATATATAATATAATACGTATATTAACCGGAATAATATTCCTCGGTCGTTATCGCCCACAAGCGATTTAATGAAATTGAAACCCACTTTGATGTTCGGGAACAATAGATCATCTGAATTGGAAAACAAAGATTGATTTGATTTTTTTACTTCTTTCTATCAAATTTATCTAAGCAAAAGATAACAATTAAGTTACAAAACGAATAACGGGAAAGTTAACTTTAACTAAAAACGCAAAAACGGAACCCTAAACCGTAGTAATAAACCCTAAATTTCACTAAATTGAACCTAAATTAAATATATCTTTTAATTGGACTCTAAATTGACTAAAAGAGTAAGTTTAAAGAAAACTAGAACGAAAACGGAGTTTGGAATGAGCTTTAAAACACGAAAAAAGAAAAACGGACATACAAATCCACGATCTTTAAAATCACAATTTTCTAGAAAGTTAAAAAGACCCAACACGGCAAACTAATTTTACCTAGAAACTTATATGATCAAAGAAAATTTTCAGGTCAAAAGATTTATATTTTTTTGATTATTTTTCTATTTTTATAATGATATCTTTTAAAGTTTTTTAAACACAAATAAATGTTTAAAAATACTAAACAAATTCATAAAAATTCTATTAAAAATACTAAAAATAGCTTATACTAATTAGAACCTAGGAAAAATAAACTCGATTACACAACTTAATGAATAAGCCACGGAATAAGCTAAAACAGCTTATTAAGCTTATGAGGGTAAAATGTGTATAAGAATTAAATGTTGTAAGAGTTTAACGAAAAAGACCCCAGGGCGCAGTGGTAGTGACAGTGTGTGGTATGGTGTTATAAAAGGGCTAGAGGGTGTTTGAGGTCGGGGGTTCGAGCCTATGCTCGACCCCCGAATTTCCACCTTACCCCTTTTTTTTAATTTTGAAAAAACTTATAAATCAAAGTTTATTAACACCGAAATAATAAGCACTTTTAATAAATAGGAACTATTATGAAAAGCCCTAAATAATGCCTGAAAAATTGCTTATTAATCTAACAAAACACTTAACTCATATTTTTTACTTTTTCTTAAACTAAATAAGCTAAAAGACCAAAATAAGCTAAGGCGAGGATTAACTAAGCTACTACTAACCTAAGATAACCTGATAAGCAGGTTTAGAAAGAAATAAGCAATAGAAAACAAAATAAGCATTGAAATCCCAAACAATTTTATTAAAAACTACAAACCAAACAAGTCCCTAAGCAGAATTCGACTTCTATTAAGCTAGTCAAATAAGCTTTTTAACATGTGATACTTGTTTTCCTTAAAAGACTAGCTTAAAGACTTCTAAAAAAACTTTTTGAAAAGACTTTGGAAAACTATAGCTTATTGAAAAAACTTAACTAAACAGACAGTTTACTCAGCTTATGCTGAGTTTGGTTATGAAAAATGAAAAGACAAAATGCTTATTTAAAAGCTAAAAAACTGATGACAAATAAGCTAAATTTTTGAAAACTAAATCAAAACCAATGAAATAATGACCTAAAAGCGTACTTATCTAAAATGTAAAATCAAAAGCTAAATGTTATTTTAACCTACTTAAAAAGAAGAGCTAGAAATAGTACATAAAACTGACTTCTTAATGGACCAAAAGTGAGATGCAGTTGACACAGCAAAAGATACAAAACATCAAAATACCACTAATGCAGAAACTTTTGCACAACCAATCTAACATGCATAAAACTAAAAACAAAAACTACTAACACTAATGCAATTAATTAGAAATGACTTGAGCTTAATAATGGAAACAACACCTAACATACTTGAGCAAAACTAGACTAACTTAGTTGAAACACCTAACATAACTTCTAACCTAAGCTTATAAAAATAACCTAAAACAGAAATATATTAATTAAAAAAACAAATTATTGTAGAGACAAAAAGGCCACAAGCATACTAACTTATAGTTAGAACTCTGTGCCAAACACCCCTTTAACTCGACTAAAACCCTTACATTACTCTCATCTAAAATGAAATTAAGACTTAAATCGCTAAATACCAAGAATAACAAGATAGATATAACAATCCTTGACATCAAAGCATAAAACTATAAGAAAATAAGCTAGAAACAATAAGCTACAAGTCAAGCTAATATTTTTTAGTTTTTTTTGACAAGTTATATATGATTTTAAACTAAGAAATACAAGACTAAGCTATAAAACCTAAAAACAAATATAGAAACCTATTAATAAGCACAAAAAAAATAATTAAACACAATAAGCTTAACTACCAATCCACAGTTTTTGAAGCAAATATTAAGCTAGTACAATTAAGACACAGATAAGATTAAATGAACTTACAAGGTACCTTAGCTAAACAAAGGTAATCAAAAGGCTCTAATTGATAAAATGAGCTATCCACAAGCTTCAGACTTATTAAGAATCAAAGCCAATAAAAAATCCTTATGAGCTCTTCCATGGTAAGCTTAATCTTTCCAAAAAAGCTTAACCAAACTAAATAAAGCCAAGGTATTAACTGATTTTTGAGATTTAATTATAATTTTAAGAGCTTATTACTAGCCAACATTGCGAGCTTAGAGACTCCTAATAAGCTTATAGGAGCTTTATGTAAACAATAGAAAGCTTATTGAACACAAAGATATAAGTGAATTATAAGAAAACGGAAATTCAAATTTCCATTAATGAAAAAGTTTTAGTACAATTCTGAAAATGAAATTAACAATTCTAAGCAACATTTAAGACTAAAACATTTTAAAAGAAAAAAGAAAATTACAAAGCTAATTTTAATAAGCTAATTTATAAGCTACTCCTCGATGATCCCGTGTGAATGAGTCCTTGCTTGATAGGGGGGGGTTGATACTGCCTGGAGAGACAGCTTCTAGTCCTCATCAGTTATATCCTCTCTTAATCTCATCCAACATTCCCTTTCATACTTGATGCACTCTCTCCATTCGTTTGATAGATTATTGTTCACAAAAAGACGAGAATTATGGACTGGATTGCCAACGAGGCACTCCGTACACTGTGACCCTCTTGTGGTATCTTTTGTACGCCTTTTATGCAAATACTAGAATCTAGGTGTGATTTCCTTTTCCCATCCTCTTTGAATAAACCTGTACTCGTGTCCATTTGCCTTGAATGACCAATGGGAAGCACTGGATGATGTATAACTACTGTCAAAGGTGGAGGGTTTCGACTTAGAATTTGCGTAGCATTCAAGGTCAATTTTCATTTGCCTTTTAATTTTTGTGCTCCAGCTGGTAGGCCCTTTAGGTGCGTAAGTGACATATGGTTATTGATTAGCGGTGATGTTAAGATTGCTTGCATATATTCACTATCATATAACACTATTGTCCATTGTTGAAATATTGGCATAACTTTTGGGTTTAAGGTCAAACCTACGAGCTCACCAACATTATTGTTGACGTTTTCGAGTATCATTTTCAGGTGAAGTGAAAGAAGAATAGTTTGGTGATTGTGATAGCAGACTTAAAAGTATCCTGAGTGGAATTTCGTGTGAAGTCTTGCTTGCTTATTGTTTTGATTCTAGTATTTGGATGTTTTGGATTAAGTTTGGATTTTGGGCCCCTATGTGGGCATTTGAATAATTGTAAGAGATTGTGGATTTTAGTTGCGATTTAGGACATCACTCGAGTTTGTTCGAGGTTGATGGTCTTCATAGCACTTGGAGTTTTTGCAATGTAGTTTTCTCTATTTTGTACCTTGTGTTATGATTGATCATTATGTTGCATTCTTGAGTTTTTGCCTTTGTCAAGGTATGACAGATTGGTAATCAGAGCCAAGTTATTAAGACTAGGTGGATTGACCTAGACTATAACCTAAGATCCGTCGTTAAGTTGCGTATAGGATCTATGTGTGCGGTGTTCCGCTTTTGTGTGTTCACGTTTTGGTGCTTTAGTTATGTCAGTCACTGAAATGTGTGAGCTCAATATTGAGTATTAATGGGAAAGGATGTGAATATAAGTACGGTGGACAAAATAGTTATAAGCGTATCACAACTCACTCATACTTAATAATGTTGTTCACATAAATCGATGTTGACACCGTAGGGTGGTGTTATGTGTATATCTGTATATATATAGTAAGATATTCTATATATATGCAAGTCTTCCTGCCTACCTAACGTTGCCCATGTTCTCCCTCGTATAGATAATGCCGCCAAGAATGAGGACCTTAAGTGATGGCTGGCCTGCTGCCGAATCATTAGGAGGGGGAACGGGTGTACGGGTTGGTAGAGGTGGAAGGGGTAGAAGACCTAGGGAAGGTAATGATGAGCGTATTGATGATTTGAATAGTCAAGGAAATGACTAAGGTACGAGAGCTAATGGGGGTGTAGAGGGAGTCAATGGGAATGTAGAGGGAGCTAATAGGGGAGCACCCGACTTCTTAACGATCATTGCCCAACAATTGCAGAACCTCTTACCCGCCATGCTAGCTCAGGTTAGTAACCGAGGAAATGTTGGAAATCAGAATGGTAATATGGTTAATGAGAACGTTCAGGAGAACATTAGGAATGTAATAGTAAATGGCAACTGGGTAGGTTGTTCATATAAGGAGTTCTTAGCTTGTAACCCTAAGGAATATGATGGTAAGGGAGGTGATGTAGTTCTTACTCGTTAGATTGAGAAAATGAAGTCTATGCATGATATGAGTGGTTGTAGTATTGAACAAAAAGTAAAATACACTGCTGGTTCATTTGTGGGTAAGGCTTTAACGTGGTGGAACTCTCAGATCCGCACGCTAAGCCCGGAAGTTGATGTTAGTATGTCATGGAATGACTTTAAGTTTATGATGATACAACAGTTTTGTCCTAGTCATGAGATGCAAAAGTTGAAATATGAGTTGTGGAATCACGCCATGGTCGGGGTTGGCCATGATGTATATACTGATAGGTTTAATGAGTTGGTTAGGTTAGTTTCGCATTTGGTAACTCCAGAGAGTAGAATAATTGAGAGCTATGTGTATGGCCTTGCTCCACAAATCCGTGGGATGCTGGCAGCAACGGAGCCAAAGACTATACAGAAGGCTGTGCAGATTTCTAGTGCAATGACCGATGAGGCTGTGAGAAATGGATCAATTAAGAAGGTTGAGAGAAGAGGAAATGTGGGAGAACCTAGCAAGGATAGGAGTGAAAGGGATGATAATAAGAGGACTAGGACTGGGAATGCCTTTGCTACTACTGTAAACCCTGTAGGAAGAGAGAATACAGGTACTTGGCCCAAGTGTACCATCTGCAACTCCTACCATGCACCCGAAGGGCCTTGTCGCACATGCTTCAACTATAACCGCCCGGGTCACTTGGCAAAGGATTATAAAGGTGTACCAAGGAATGTGAATACTGCCAATGCTAGAAACCCAACTGTTAGGGCATGTTATGAGTGTGGTAGTACCGACCATTTCAGGTCAGCTTGTCCTAGGATGAATAGGACACAAGGACCAGAAGAAAATCGTCCAAATCAAGTTGATGCTAATAACGGGGGTCATGGTCGTGGAAACCAAAGGAACCAGGACAGGGGTAGGGCATTCATGTTGGGAGTAGAGGAAGCTCGCCAGGATCTGAACATTGAGACGGGTACGTTTACTTTGAACAATCACTTTGCCACTACCTTATTTGACTCTGGTGCCGACTATAGTTTTGTTTCCACTACTTTTATACCTCTGTTAGGCTTAGAGCCCAACGACTTAGGTTTCAGATATGAGATTGAGATAGCTAGCGGGCAGCTAGTAGAGATTGATAAGGTTATTAAGGGTTGCAAACTAGAAATCGAGGGTCATGTCTTTGACATCGATTTGATACCTTTTGGGCATGGATGTTTTGATGTGATTATAGGTATGAACTGGTTGTCTAATTATAAAGCTGAAATAATTTGCCATGAGAAGGTAGTGAGGATACCACTACCGGATAGCAAGGTGCTTAGAGTATTAGGAGAGAGACCAGAAGAGAAGGCGAGATTTTAATGGGTGCTAAGACTAGTGATAAGAAACAAGAAGAGATTGTTGTGGTTAAAGATTTTCCTGAGGTATTCCCAGATGATCTATCTGGATTACAGCCTATTCGGGAAATTAAGTTCCGGATTGAGTTAACCCCTAGAGCAACACCGATAGCAAAGTCTCCTTATCATTTGGCACCTTCTGAGTTAGAGGAGTTGTCGGGACAACTCAAGGAACTCCAATACAAAGGTTTCATTCGACCTAGTTCGTCGCCTTGGGGAGCGCCGGTATTGTTCGTTAAGAAAAAGGATAGTTCTTTTGGAATGTGTGTTGATTACAGAGAATTGAACAAGTTAACAGCTAATAATCGTTATCCACTTCCTAGGATTGATGATCTATTTGATCAACTGCAAGGGTCGCAGTTTTTCTCGAAGATAGATCTTAGGTCTGGATACCATCAGCTAAGAGTGCACGAGGATGACATTCCAAAGACTGCGTTTAGAACTCGTTATGGGCATTTCGAGTTCACTGTAATGCCTTTTGGTCTGACTAACGCACCAGCAGTATTCATGGATTTGATGAATAGAGTTTGTAGGCCTTATCTTGATAAGTTTGTGATAGTGTTTATAGACGATATCTTAATCTACTCTAAGACTCAAGAGGAGCATGTAGAATATTTAAGGTTAGTCTTGGTACTGCTCAAAAAGGAGAAACTGTATGCTAAGTTTTCTAAGTGTGAATTCTGGCTAAGAGAAGTACAGTTTCTTAGGCATATGCTAAATGGTAATGGGATTCATGTAGACCCTTGTAAGATTGAAGTTGTTAAGAATTGGAAAGCCCCTAGAACTCGGACTAAGTATCGCTCGTTCTTAAGATTGGCTGGATATTACCGTAGGTTCATTGAGAACTTTTCTAAGATAGCCAAGTCTCTTACTATCTTGACTCAGAAGTGTAAGACTTTCGATTGGGTGAGGAACATGAATTGACATTTCAAACCTTGAAGGATAAGTTATGTAATACGCATGTTCTAGCTCTCCCCGATGGACCAGAAGACTTTGTGGTATATTATGATGCGTCTGGGATAGGACTAGGCTGTGTGTTAATGCAAAGAGGTAAGGTGATAGCCTATACATCTAGGCAGTTGAAAATTCATGAGAAGAATTACACTACCCATGATTTGGAGTTGGGTGCAGTTGTGTTTGCACTTAAGATGAGTCTTCAACATATCTTTAGTCAGAAAGAGTTGAATATGAGGTAGTGTTGCTGGATAGAGTTGTTTAGTGATTATGACTATAAAATTCGCTACCATCCTGGTAAGGCAAATGCGGTGGCTGATGCCCTAAGTAGGAAGGAAAGGGTAAAGCCTAAGAGAGTTAGAGCTATGAATATGATCCTTTAGTCGAGTATCAAGGATAAGATACCGGCGGCTCAGAAGGAGGCTGTGGATGAGTTTGCAGGATTGTAGAAAGGTTTAGATGAGATGATAGAACAGAGAAGTGATGGAACTTTGTACAACCTAGATCGAACATGGGTACCTTTGAAGGGTGAGGTGAGAACCCTGATAATGGATAAAGCCCATAAGTCAAAGTACTCTGTACACCCAGGAGCTGATAAGATGTATTATGATTTGAGAGATAGGTATTGGTGGCCTGGAATGAAAAAGGATATAGCTGAGTATGTTAGTAAGTGTTTGACTTATTTGAAGGTTAAAGTTGAGCATCAAAGGCCATCTGGCTTACTTCAACAACCTGAGATTCCCGTGTGGAAATGGGAAGGGATAGCTATGGATTTTGTGACTAAGTTGCCTAGGACTAGTAGTGGGCATGACACAATCTGGGTCATTGTGGACTGATTGACTAAGTCTGCTCATTTTCTACCCATGCGTAAGGATTATAAGATGGAAAAGTTGGCTAGATTGTATTTGAATAAGATAGTTGCTAGACATGGTATGCCGATCTCGATTATATCGAATCGTGATAGTAGTTTCACATCAAGGTTTTGGCAGCCAATGCAAGAGGCATTAGGGACCCGTTTAGACATGAGTACGACTTATCACCCTTAGACCGATGGTCAGAGTAAGCGTACTATTCAAACTTTGGAAGACATGCTTAAAGTGTGCGTCCTAGACTTCGGAGAAAGTTGGGATGTTCATCTTCCGTTGGTTGAGTTTTCGTATAACAATAGTTATCATGCTAGTGTAAGATGTGCTCCGTTTGAGGCTTTGAATGGTAGAAAGTGTCGTTCGCCAATTATGTGGGCTGAGGTGGGAGAAGGTCAGTTGATAGGACCTGAGTTAGTGCAAGAGACTATTGAGAAGATCTTGCAGATTAAGGATAGACTTAAGGCTGCGTGTGATCGCCAGAAAAGTTATGCTGATAAAAGAAGGAAGCCTCTAGAGTTTAGTGTAGGTGACTATGTCTTGCTCAAAGTGTCGCCTTGGAAAGGTGTAGTACGCTTTGGGAAGAAAGGGAAGTTAGCACCTAGATTTGTTGGACCTTTTGAGATTATTGAAAAGGTAGGCCCTGTGGCCTATCGGTTAGATTTGCCTGAGGAGTTGAATGGTGTTCATGACACGTTCCACGTGTCGAACCTTAAGAAGTGTTTGGCTGATCCAACACTGCAAGTGCCTTTGGATGAGATTCAAGTTGATGCTAAATTGAATTTTGTGGAAGAACTTGTGGAAATTTTAGAAAGAGAGTTTAAGAAGTTGAAGCGTAGTAGAATTGCCATCGTCAAAGTTCGGTGGAATTCTAAACGTGGCCCTGAATTCACATGGGAACGTGAAGATCAGATGAAATTGAAGTACCCGCATTTGTTAAGTGATGCTAGTAGTTGAATTTCGGGGACGAAACTCTTTTAAGGGGGGTAGAATGTAACCTTTGCCCTTTTTGTGTTCTGAATATTTCATTTATAGTCCTTTGACTATTTGACTTTTGTCAGTTTATTCGGATTTTGTACCGTGTTGACGGTGATGATTTTTATGAGAATTGTGATGAATTATGGTTTATGGTGATTAATAATCCCTTTTGTAAGGTATTATTGTTTTATTTGTATTCCGGGTGGTTCGACCCGTGAATTTTGAGAAATGTCGAAAAACGAGTTCGACACGTCCGTTAATGTCCAAATGAGTTTTGAAAGGGTTTAAAGTGAAAATATGTCGTGTGAATACTCTAGGTTGATGGAAAAATATTTTTAAGGTGAATAAAAATGCTAATTAACTTTGGAGTAAATTTTACAGTTGAGTTTTACAAGCTTTTAAGTGATCCCGACACGAAAAGAAAGACCCGACACCCCCTAGGATGCCATATCCGGTCAATGTAGTCAAGAGGGGACATGGAGGCTTAATTTTAGCTAACTTGTCTAAGGATGTACATAAGATGCTATCTTTTTCCCATAATCCTTATCATTTCATTTTCAAAAAAAAACACACACACATAAGAGTGTGTGTGTGTTATTCGGCCGCCACTACACCACCATAATCCACCATAAATTTTCCAACTTTGATTGTGAACGTGATATTCCGGGTTGATACGAGTGTTTGGGTATTCATTTAAACAACGTTTGGGTTGTCCGGTTCGTGTCGAAATATATATTTTTGAAGATTTTCTTGTAAGTTTTCAAATTTAATTCCGTTTGTCCTTTTGGGTTTATTTTGATGCATAGATGTTAGTTGTACAAGTTGATCGTTGTGAAAATTGATTTTTGGAAGCGAAATGAATAAAAAAGGGTATGTTTGGTTCGTTGAATAAAAAAAAGAAAAAGAGGGTTTTTGTAGTTTTGATGTTGTGGTCATGATGGTTGAATAATATATGATGCTAGAATACTTATTTTTGATAGTAGCTTGTATAGCTTATTCGGGCTTATTTATAAGCTATTTCTTGGCTTGTTTTGGGCTTATATGCCACGAACTACTTCCCAAAGTGATTTTGATTATTTTGTGTTATGGCGTATATTTTGGACTATTTTTGAGGCTTATGGTAGTAACCAAATGTGATACGTCGCTTATTAGCTTATTTTCAAGCTTAATATACGTATTTTTTGAGCTATTGGACTCACGACCCAATAAGTCTAATTAAGCCGCGGTTTAATGGGATGGCTTATTGTGGTCCGGATTATTTTCTACATATTAGTATATACTTATATAGGTAAATGGACCTTGGTTTTGGACTTGGATCGTATTTTGGACTTATAAATGTCCTAATGGACCCTTGTTGGGTCTTAAAGCCCAATAGGCAATATTTAGTCGTTGTGAGAGTTTTGTCGGACTTTTGAAAGTGAAAATGTATTTACGAAGTGATATTGAACGGTATTTTGGGAAAAACGTTTTAGTAAACGTTAAATATTGAGATTTTGGAATTTTGTCAAAAAGTGTCGAATTTATGAAAAGTGTTGAAAATAAGGTTTGAAACCTTGGAAACGTTGTATAAGCGTACGGGTCATGTCGAAATTCGTAAAAAGTTTATACTTAGAAATTTTCCTAAAAACATGATTTTTGATTTTTAAATAATAAAAAATTATTTAATATTTTATATATTTAATAAATTCACTAAAAGACAAAAAATATAATTTTTCTCGAAACTTCTCTAATATGTTTATTATGAGTAAACGTTTTATTTTTAACCGTATAATGATTATTTTGAAGTGACTAAGGTTTACCGAATAGACTTGTCGAGATATATTTATAATTATTAATTATAAATATTTACTTATATTACTTATCTATTTTCTCTAAATAGTATAAGTATGTATGATCGGGGAATGAGATCTATATGATTGTGGAAATATGTCGTCAACCATCACACCACTAAATTGTTTTGGGTAATTGTACAACGCGTCTAAACTCTATGCATCAAACGTGAAGATTGTTTTGGAATTAGATGATTAAATTGGGACATTAACTGGACTAGGTTGTGTGTGGGCGTCGTTGCATTTGCTTGTGTGATTGAGATTTGGTTGCTAAAGACTTGCTTGAGGTGAGTTCTCGTAGCCCCACTTTTTACTGTTTTTCTGTTGGGGGAAAATGATACTCAGATGTGTTTTGAAATGTTTTGAATTGATCTGTTTGAAATGTGGTTTTGTTTTTGGGACAAGATATGTGCTTATGACTGCTATGTGAATATTATGTGATGCATGATTGTTTGGATCGGATGGGTACGCCTACCCAGTGTTTGTGAGATTATTGGATCGGATGGGTACGCCTACCCAATATTTGTGTGATTATTGGAGCGGATGGGTACGCCTACCCAGGTTTGTGTGTGGTCCTGCCCTAATTTTAGTGCTCTAGCTGGTAGGCCCTTTAGGTGCGTAAGTGACATATGATTATTGATTAGCGGTGATGCTAAGGTTGTTTGCATATATTCACTGTCATATAGCACTATTGTCCATTGTTGAAATATTGGCACAACTTTTGGGTTTAAGGTCAAACCTACGAGCTCACCAACATTATTGTTGACGTTTTCGAGTATCATTTTCAGGTGAAGTGAAAGAAGAATAGTTTGGTGATTGTGATAGCAGACTTAGAAGTATCCCGAGTAGAATTTCGTGTGAAGTCTTGCTTGCTTGTTGTTTTGATTCTAGTATTTGGATGTTTTGGATTAAGTTTGGATTTTGGGCCCCTGTGTGGGCATTTGAATAATTGTAAGAGATTGTGGATTTTAGTTGCGATTTGAGACATCACTCGAGTTTGTTTGTGGTTGATGGTCTTCATAGCACTTGGAGTTTTTGCAATGTAGTTTTCTCTATTTTGTACCTTGTGTTATGATTAATCATTATGTTGCATTCCCGAGTTTCCGCCTTTGTCGGGGTGTGTCATTACCGACTTCATTTAATTAGTTGATAAGTGCGGCGTACACACAGAAATGTGTGGCGTACTTCTGTGTTTTTTGGCTTTTGTCTTTTCTTTTCTTCTAACTTGACTTCCAATAAGCATAAACACTTGTATTTTGGACTTTTTGAGATCGGGATATCTTCAAGTAAACCTGCACATATTTCATGCTATTAAGTACCAAAAATTCTTGAGAAATGATGAAATATATACAAATAACGCCACCAAAAACATGTATAATTTAGTTGTTATCAAATCCCTCTACACTTAGCTATTGCTTACCCTCAAGCAATCAAAGCGAGAAAACAAGATCATTTATCGTGACATGGAGAAATTATTTTTTTCTACAAGAGTTTACTGGTTTTATAAATTTTCAGGCATAGACATATAACAGAGCACCTCACATAGGGAATGTGTTTGTTTTTATATTCACACAAGTCACTCGGATAGGGTTTATATTTGTGAAGTCACTCAACTGTACAGACATAATCTAGATAGCTACCATATGCTTGTACAAGACACATAAACACGCCCGTTACGGCGTGAGCACCTAGACAAGATCTTAAAGAGGCAAAATATGATAATGATGAGGGTGAGTAACATGTACTGATTCCATGTGCCAAAACTTAAGCCTTATACTTTGAACTTTTATTCTTTTTTTATACCAAATGATAATTAAGGCAGAAACGAAACTTCTTTCATTGAGCATTTTTCTTCAACTTTGGATACTTCAGCGGAATATCACTAAAAGGGAGTGCTGCAGATACCGGAGTTACATGGGATTTATTTTACCTCTTATCATACGATTTTGTCTATAAATTAACCTCACTATGGTCAAGTAAATGATGATCAAGCACAAGTTCTAGAGCTACTAAATTACCGGCTCACTCATATAATTTTCAACCAATACCAATGCTCCAGAAAAGGAGACAAACTACAAGTACACAGCTGTAACAACGGATGAGACACTTGCAATTGCATTTAAACCTTAACCCGAGAAAGCTAAAGGCAAAAATTATCTTAGGTATCAAAGATGCATACCTGAATTCCTTAAGATTTAAATCCTTACAATTTAGTGGACTGATTTTGTGCTAGTTATAATGTCAATCCGATTGGATTTGCCTTACTAAGCATATGCATTTTTTAATTTTGGAAGAAAATTATATATTAATTTTTAAGAAAATATCAGTTGAAAATGTGGCCAGATTACAAGGCAAACTTGGAGGAATATGATTTATTTTTCCTATTTGGCTCCCCTTCACACTTAAGTTGAACATTGCCCTCAATGTGAGAACTAATAAATATAGAAAATAGGGAAATTAAGGGAAAACAGTACTTCCCGGGGCATGTGAAAAAAGGCCTTTCATCCTAGGAACACCATTCTTAACAACCGCATACATCTAAACTCGCTTATAATGAATCTTTAGGATTAATTAGGTTTGCCCAAAGGGACGACGAGGTCTTGTTTAGAATGCCTCAAAGGACAAAAGAATTAGACCTAGTATCTTCCTTAGAAAAGGATAAGTTTGAGGAATTCTTTGTGGAAAATTTGAAGGTTAAAAAGAAGGGGTTTAAGCATGTCCTTAAAAAGAGAAAGGGGTATTACAAAGCTTGCATGAACCTTGGACGTACTTATAAAAGAGATAGGGAAACAATTAAAAAACTCAAAACTAACCACATAAGTATCATCAAGCTTAAGGAGTAAAAGGACTTCGAGTCTAGCTACAAGACTCGTAAAATAAAGAAAAGCGCTTTTTGGGAGGCAACCCAATTTTATTTTCCCTCAATTAGGAGTGTCAAGTGTTTTATTCTTTTCATTTTATTCTATCATGTTCAAACTCTATCTTGTAATCATGCTTTGTTTTGTTTAAACCTCGTCTTAATTTCAATCAAATGTATTTTGCAAATAATAAGTGTAGGGGAATTTATCCCGTTTTTAGAACCAAGTTCAAGCATGTTAAATAATTTGTCTAGATTAATTCGCGTCAGTGTCAAGTCATATGAGTAAATTATCAAATCTCAGGTTTTATGCAGCTATTTATACAGGAATTAACTTATGGAATCAAGTGTAGGAAAATTTTCATCAAAAACAAAAATTTCGTTTTCACAGAACGTGGAGACGGCGTCACGATTTACACGCGACGCCGTCACCACGACACCTGTGACGGGGTCAGGATTCTCCTGACGGCGTCAAACGCCCAGGTCCAGAAAACTTAAAGTTTTTAATTATTTTTGAAAATAAAACTTGCATAACATTTAAAATGTGTACTCTTCTGTTATAAACCTGCAAACCCAATGAGTTTGACAATTCTCTCATCCTATCTTTACTGTTTTATTAAGTTAAACCCTAAATTCATATTGTATATTTGTATATCGCACATTTTATGCTTGGTGTAGTTGTCTTTGTCTTTGATCACAGGTTATATTTGATGAGAAGAAGCTTGGAAGTTCTTAGAAAGTTTCATTGGACGATTCTTGGATGACGATTTAACCAGTTATCGTATGTTTCTTCTCCATTATTGAGCAAACCAGGGGAGTACTAGTTTCTTTTCCTTGTTTTCTTTTCCCTTTATTCATTTTTACAGGTACCTTTATAGAACATTAGGGACAACGTTCAACTTAAGTGTAGGGGGAAAATAAGCCTTAGAAATTATTCTTTAATTTGCCATTTGCTTTGTCCTTAAAATGATGAGTAATATATCAAAACATAGCATAAGAGGTAATTTTGACCCAAATTTAATTTTTTTATGACACATAACGACGAACACCGAGTATTAATAGCGTCTCATGGATAGGAATTTATATTACTAGCACAAAACCCCTCAAATTCTACTCCTAAAATGTGAGGTTCGCCCTTAGATATTATACCTTTAGCTTGTTCGAGTTAAGGAGTGAGCAATCATGTGTATCTATTCCGTCGTTACGGATGTGTATGCGTAGTTTTGTCGCCTTTTCTGGAACATTGGTATCGGTTACTTTAGGATTATGAGAGTGTACCGGTAGTATATTAAATTTTAGAACTTGTTTTTGTGATGCATCCCGAGACCGCATAGTAAGTGTTAGGATTTGCTTGATAAGAGGCATTAGGATTAACCCATGTTTTAAACCTGTAATTGTTATGATGGTCACACCGATCATATAACTATCCCACACCCTTGCCATGCACTTATTTTTAGTGCACCCTTGCCATGCACTCATTTTTAGTGCAGGATACCCCTAGTACAACCCTCCGAGCCTATCCTTTTTCACGGTTCTTGTAATTTTCTGGTGGATTCCAGATTATTAATGAAGAGCATTGTCACCCTTAAACCAATCGTTACACCCAAATCGCCTTAGCCTACCTTGTATGTACTCATTTTTAGTACATTATTGTGTTTAACCCAAGTTAATTATTTGAGTACACGGTTGCTAAGTCCTTATCCTTGTAAATACAGTTTTGAATGATTGGGATTCATGTAGTATTTATTTCGTTGGTGGAAAGAATGAGGAAGAAAAGTTAAGTCAATACCCCCATACGTTTGTTAGATGATCTCCATGTTATTTTGATCCACCTCAAATCGGGTCATTAGTTAGATTGTAAATATCGAGCATGTAAAAGCTCAAGTGTAGGGGTACGTGTTATAAACCCCATGTTATGATGTATTATGTTATTAAAAAAATAGAAAATAAAAAGAAAGAGATTGATGTAGAGTTGTGTAGAGTTTGTATATCTTCGTCCGAGTCTTGGCTTAGCAACCAAACCAACGTATATTTGTATAAATAATTAGCTAACCCTTCTACTCCAAATTCACCCAAAGCCACCCAAATGTATCCCATCTGTTTCCGTTTTAATTATATGTTATCTGTAGTATATTGGAAATTATAACACAATCAAGGATTAGTATGTAGGACGATTTCTAGAGAGAGAAAATGGGAAGTTCTAGTGAGAGAAAGACACTTGGTGTGTTTGTTATACAATGAACAACCAACCCCTTCCCATGGCTGGAAATGGGTATATATACATGAGTTTTGTGCCCCTAAGTGGGGTATAGAGTAGGCTAACATATGGGTAAAGACCCGACCCAACACCATAAGTCATACGATTAATATTAAGGCTACGAGCTAACCTATGCTAGACATAACACGGGGTGACCGAGTCTTTTACATGGATTTTCATAATCCTAACAATCCCCCCTAAGGGAGGTCACCCCAGAAAATACAAATTGAATCCTAGCTATCTTTGAATTGATCTTTGACTCTGGCTCGTAGTCTCTTGATTCTTCAAGATTAGTCTTTGTACTGCAAGTAGTGATCTTTGAGCGTTGTTCCTTAGACTTGTGTGATCTTTGAGCTTTCTTTGAGATCATCATCTATAGTAAATCTCTTAATCATCCTTGTTGTGGAGTATTGCCTTCATGTGATGTTGTGACCTTCGGACCCGCATGCTCACACTTTTCTGGATCATGATGATACTCATCAGAGTTGCGGAAGCTGTGTTGTAGGTCTTTCATTTATCATGATGTCTTTGATTAGTAACATTAAGTGTGAGCATGGGGTTGTGAATTGACTCCACTGGAACGAGGTATCTCCATCTCCATCTTTACGTGAACCTGTAATAAAACAGTTAGCAATAAAGCTTATGGACGAATATGGCTTTGTCATTCGCCCGAGTCTGGTTGGATTAACCTCCGGATCCGTGAGGACCGACCTGTGATCAGGTAGATTCATCTTAAGAAGAATCTCCTTGACAGGATTTCCAGTATAAGTATCGGATCATCTAATGTACAACCATCAGAATCATCATACTTGCCTGTTCTCTTTATCGGAACGTCTCAAAGCAGACAACACGATAAGAGTGAATCGGTTAGTTACTGTCTTACCGATTGATGAGAAAAATTGATTTGAAAATCAATCGACGTATCACTTGAGAAAGTATTTTTGTGACACATCAAGAGTGTTTTATAGCACAGAATCAAATTTCATCATAAACACATTTGTTTTTAAAGATATACACAGTCAATGTGCTCGAAAATCAGTTGTTGAGCACATCGAAAGGTTTTTCAAAACCCTATCATCTAATTCACTGCCTGGAACAAGTTTGATTCATAAAGAATTGCACCATCGTTGCTTTCTATTTGTCAAAAGTTTAATCTATAGTGGATCTCACCATGTCACCTACCCAAGAGCTTGTAAATGTTAGCTCTAGAAGGATTCCTCTTCATTGTGAGTACTTTCGTATCACTACGGATGTTTTGGGCAATACCACGCGGGATATGGTAGGACTCTTAAGATCTCTGCTTGTTTATCATAGTGGTGATAAGCAAGCATAATTTGTATTAGTGTCCTAGCGATATTTATGGATGATCTCATGGCTCTGGACTCTATAGTGCACTTTTGGTTTTAGTAGTCAGAGGCTGGAGCAGACTGCCACCTTTTCATATCGTCTAAACTGGAGTGGAGAGACGAATTAAAAATGTATTATATCTCGTGAGAAAGAAAATGAAACAAGATACTTTGAGGGATCTTGAGTGGCTAGGATAAGGGTTTTGCAGCGTATAACTTGGTCCTGATACTTGTCTTAATGTCAGCAGATCAACATGTGATTCTGACGCATATGTAGTGACCCTGTTTTTTGCCTAATGTTAAGGACGGGTGCTTTTCTTTTCCCCTTTATCTTAACATTTCTTTTTTATTTTTCAACCCCTTCAGTGCTTACCGAGACTTCATTACTAGAACCTTATTGGGTATGTAGTACTAGCTCCATCTCAGTCCGCACTATTCCCTTATTCTCACATTACTCCTTTTTATAATCATACATAAGGACTTCTACACTAACTAGTGGATTGTCCCTGGGTAGATCTCCCTCCGGCTCTGGCGGGATCGTGGGAACGAGTACCTAACCTTACCATCCTTATAACTCCGATAAAGTAATTATAGGGTCGGTCTTTGGTATTTCCACAATTGCCATCATACACCATTCGCTCCCCCTCAATATGTGCATCGATATTCGAAAAGGTTTAACACATATGAGAGAGCCTACACTTGAGTCCAAAAGATCATATTTTTTATTACATTTTTATCAGATTTTCTATTTAAATCACATTCTCCCCCCTGATCAAAAATTTCAAACCCTTTGAGATTTAAGATCTCAATTGATTTAAATATGTTAGAAAATTTAGGAGAAAATGTGGTCTGATTAAATACAAGCCGATATTGAAACCTATATATGCTCCCCTCAATTAATGAGGGATTCTTTTAGTGTCAATTATGATGAATTTATAAATGATTTGGAGTTTAACGAGAAAATTCATAAACTGACACATAACACTGATTACCACACTACTTATTGATGTACAAGATTATGTATGAGACAAGTCCTAAAATGTTCAAACTGAAAGTGGCACAATCATTTTGTCCATGTTAGCAATCTGTAGTCCGTCTCGATACTATCCAGATGAAAGTTGTCTTAGCTTCCCCCGAACCAACAAACCTTTCTTGAGTAGATTCAAATATTTCTTGCAAGCCGCATTAAGAAGACTTGATGTATAAAGCCCAAATATTCGAAGTACACAAATAATTCGAAACCATAACATTAAAGTTAATTAAGTCCCTAATGAGCGTATTTCTCCTTACAAGATATTGATGATATAAATTAAAACACCAAGGTTAGCTAAGTCTCGGATGTCATAATTATTCCCCCTAAATAGCAGAAATGATAATACCTAAGTCAACTAAGTCTCGGATATAAACATTTCTTCCTGCAGGATAATGACTATCTAAAGGTATCATCATACCTATGTGTACCTCTTTTATCAAATATTTCTACTCCTTTTTAAGAATAAGCATAGTGGTTGACCAGTCGAGGAAACATTAATTGAATCAGAAACAATCTTCTCACGCTAGAATAAATCTTCTAACAACACTTTCCCCTTGGTATCTCAAATGATGCATACTAAAAATAACATGATATCTCTTCCCCCATGTGGAAGAAATAGTGCACCCAAAAGTAACAAGTTAAGACACTGATTTTCTCTACGGTTATGACATTTGTCTTCCCGGAATGGCCTAAAATTAAAGAAGGCTATGGACTCTATCACGTTTTTTGTCTTGTACTTGTTGTACCTTGTGGAAGAAATGTGCACCAAAAAGTAACAAAGTTAAGACACTGTTTTCTCTGTGGGTTATGACATTTGTTTCTGTAATGGCCTACTATTAAGAAGGCTATGGAACTCTATTAAGTGTAACTTGTTGTACTTTCAGTGTAACTACTCCTCCCCTTTGATGGTTTCGATTACCTCAGATCAGCAAAACCTTGTACGCACCCATACTTGAGATCGTGTTTGATTCGCAAGAGAATTAATAAGCTTAAATCTATTCTGTGAGAATCAATTTCAAGACTTTTAAAACTATGAAAGAATTTCCAAACATTCCTAAGTCTTTTTACAAACTATGATGTGTTGGCAATATTAATCCAATGTATCATTTTTAAACGACTTTTTGTCGTTCTTATATATCTTGTGCTATTGATCTGAGAAGTAACACGCCCCGGATATCCTTATTCCAATGCGACCCAATTTGGGGGTGTTACAAACTCCTCATCAAATTGAAACCCCGCTACATACAAACACCTTTAACCTTTTCCAATGAATTGTTTGAAGAATTAAAATGCCCGTTAGATGTCATAAATTTGAAAACACTCTCCCCCTCACTCAATGACCCGTTTTCTATTTAAAGAGCAGTAGTCGTTGATTGAGTGTCAAAATTTGAGAAATTCAAGTCCGATTAATTTTCAAACAACATTAAACCACCATGTGAAAACCAAATAATTTTCTGAAGAATCATTGACGAAAAATTATATGGATAGACAAAAGACTTCTCTTCTGCATCATGAAATAATGCACTGAAGTATACATTAGATCGAGGTTGCATGGATATAAAGTAATCCATGCCCGGGAGAACTTAATCACCCGTTGTTAGGAACAGCCATCTTTTTGGCGACATGCTTTCCTCAATTTGAAAAACGGGTTGCAGTCTGATATAACTACAAGCCATTTAGACATGTTTTGAAAAGTATGAACTTCCGTTCGAGCTTCATTTAAAGACCCGTGTCATTATTGAATGACATTTCTAGGTCCGTAAATGTTATCGATAAACGGAAGACATGTCTTGAAAAACTATTTTTGGTATTTTCTATTTTCTGATTTTTATGGTTTTTATAGGTTTTATATTTTTGTATTTTCTTTTTGGTTTGAATATGTACATATTTACATAGGATATAGGAAGACCATCTTTTACTCCTCTTCTCCTTCCTGAAGACGTTTAAGAGTTTCCGGAGACATACTCTTCATACCAAGTCGCGGGAGTAGAAATTCGAACCGCTCTTACAAAGCTACGAGGTTAAGACTAGCATCTAATTAGTATACAAGGAAGTGTAGTGTGGATACATCATAGAGGTGATCTCCTTTGATCACTTGGTTTCATTGGGTGTTTTGTGTTATGGTGAAGGTCACCATTTGATTCTACCGATCACGCTACAAAGGTATTACTTTTCTTGTTTTTATTATGATTGATCATATGACTCTATGGATCCGTTGATAGGTGCTTGTTCCGCTGCGTTTAATACTTATTTATATGATAATCATTTAATTCAGCACCTATACACACAAGAAGAAGGAATTGACTATGATAATGTCTTTGCCCCTGTTGCAAGAATTGAAGCAAATAGGCTATTTTTAGCTTATGCTTCATTTAAAGACTTTGTAGTGTATCAAATGGATGTAAAAAGTGCTTTTCTCTATGGGAAGAAACACCTCAAACGGACTTGAAATGCGAAAGTTATCACAGTTTTACTAAAACAGTAATTATACACGTTTTAACTTATTAAACACAATTTTACCAAAACAATTAGATGGTGATTTAGCTATGTAGAATTGTATATAGTAGATGTTAATTACCATGCTTAGCACTTATACGACCTTAATTTAAATAGGTTGCATCTAACGATTTGTGTGACGTTTTATCTGTGATATTTGGATTATCAGTAACTCAAGGTGAGTTTATAGCCTCACATTTTTACGCTTTCAATGATTTATAACTTTGGGTTGGAAACATGCTTTGTTTTATAAATTAGACGCAAGTGTATATTTTATATTGATTACGTGTTTACCTAAGTAGCGATAACCCAAGTTGAGCCCATTATCATGAACTGTCAATTGCATAGATGTAGTTGTGAATTACATTATGTGAGCATAAATGTTATGAATAGATCTATTTAAGATTGACCTCTCGTTCGGATGATTAGCTATCACCGGGAACGAACGTTATAGCATGTCGGATTTGGGATGTTTAGGGTTGAACATCTGATCGGGAAGAATAGCAATATTTATTATTGCGAATATAATTGTTGAGCTTCAGTGTCATGAGCTTAGGAAAACGTAATTGTATTTTGTGATGTCTGCATCTATTGCATTATCACGGGGAAAGTCTTGCGGTCCTACATATTATAATTTACTAACCTATGAATTCACCAACATTTTTGTTGACGTTTTAAAGCCATGTTTTCAGTTGGTCAATAGGCACGAGGTGCTAGGGATACATTGGTGACACTTTTGGTTATCACGCTAAAGATTTGGATGTAATATGTTTTGGGAAATCTATTGTCAATCTTTGTAATATCAAACACTGAACAAGTAAAGTTGCATGCTTTGTGTAACAAGTCTTTTATCAAATCCAATGTATCATTTTTAAACGACTTTTTGTCGTTCTTATATATCTTGTGCTATTGATCTGAGAAGTAACATTCCCCGAATATCCTTATTCCGTTGCGACCCAAAAAGCTTTTGATGTAAGTAGGTTTCAATATTTGATTGCTAGTACTGGAATGCTAAATCCTTAAAAACTTTTATCTCTTTATGTTTTTGTAGAGTTTTGTATGAATTAGTACTGTTATTCATGTCATTAAAAGTTTCTGCTGCTAAGTATAATTAGTGTTGTTGGTTATACTTAATACTGATGAGTTAATACTATTAGTTATACTTAATAATGTTAGGTATAATTAATACTGTGATAATTATGAAAATGGCTATGGCTCGTGTTTTCTTGGTTTTTGGACTAACATTTTTCAGAAAAAGCAAAGAAAAGTGTTAGATTGATGATGGAAAAGCTGGTTATTTGAGAAAATAGACAGAGAGTTTTGGTGAGCAAAAGAATTAAGAGAGTGGGTGAGAATAAAAACAGAAAGAGAGTTGTGTGAAATAAAAATAGACAGAGTGATTTGGTGAGTAAAAGAATTAAGAGAAATGGTGAGTTGAAAAACAAAAAAAGAGTTGAATATATTAAAAACAGACAGTGTTTGGAATGGAATTGGAGTTAATGCTGGTAACTCAAAGTTAATGTTGCTAGGCATAAACTTACTACTGCTGGTGAAAGTTAATGCTGCTAGGCATAACTTACTACTGCTGGTGAAAGTTAATGCTGTTAGGCATAACTTACAACTACTGGGTTACTACTGCTATTTGAAAGATAATGTTGTTGAAGGTATTTTCATAAATACTTCGATTAAGGGTTTCAATCACTCATTTAATCAATTTCATTCACTCGTATACTCTCTAATCACAAACCCTAACTCAATTTCATCATTCATCATCAAATCCCAACACAATGACGACCCTAAAGTTTGCTGATACTCACAACATGGTCGCGTTTTTGTCTAAACCCGATGAAAGTGAAGGGTTTGAGCAGATATTGGATTTTCTTAATGCACACACTATAAAGTATGCACTAACGATCAATGCTACAATATATACTTTGTGCATTGAACAATTATGGGCTACTGTCAAAGCGAAAACTGTCAATGGGAAAGTACAGTTACAAGCCCTAGTGGATGGAAAGAAGGTGATCATAACTGAATCCACTGTGAGAAGAGATCTTCACCTAGAAGATGCTAAAGGTGTTAATTGTCTACCTAATGCTGCCATCTTTGAACAACTTGCATTAATGAGGTATGAGAAACTTTCACAAAAGCTTACTTTCTATAAGGCATTATTTTCCCCACAATGGAAATTCCTTATTCATACTATTCTACAATACCTAAGTTCTAAGACTACTGCATGGAATGAGTTTAGTAGCACTATGGCTTCTGCAATTGTCTGTTTAGCTACAAACCAGAAGTTCAACTTTTCAAAATATATTTTTGAAAGTATGGTGAAGAACTTGGATAGTGTGGGAAATTTTTTGATGTATCAAAGGTTTGTATAAGTCTTTTTGGATAAGCAACTGAAAGGGATGTCAAATCACACAAGAATTTTTGTTACACCCTCTCACAGTAAGAATATATTTGGAAACATGAAAAGGGTAGGGAAAGGATTTTCTGGAATGGAAACACCCTTATTTCCAACAATAATGGTACAAGCTCAAGAAGAAATGGGTGAAGGTTCAGTAATTCCCATTGATCCCCATCACACACCCATCATTATTCAACCATCAACATCTCAACCACAAAAGACTCAAAAATCTAGGAGGCCAAAGAGAAATGACAATGAGGTACCTCAGCCTAGTGGGTTTACAACCAATGTAGCAGATGAGGCTGTCAATGAGGAGATGGATGATAGTTTGGAAAGAGTTGCCACTACTGCTACTAGCTTAGATGCAGAGCAAGACAGTGGTAACATAGATAAGACCCAATCTAAGGTGACACCTAATGAACCAAGTTCCCTAGGAACTAGTTCAGGTGGTGGTCCCAGACGCCAAGAAACCATAGGGGATACAATTGCTCAGACTAGGTCTGAGAATGTATCTAAAACTTCCAATGATCCACTGCTCGCAAGAGGTAACACACTTCGAAGTGGTAAGGATAGACTAAAATTTACTGAATTGATGGAATTATGTACAAACTTACAAAATAGAGTTATTGATCTGGAGAAACCTAAGACATCTCAAGCTCAGGAGATTACAAGTTTGAAAAAGGAGGGTCAAGAACTCATGGGCTTAAAAGATTATACAAGGTTGGTTTATCTAGAAGAGTAGAATCTCTGATGAAGAAGGTTTAGGCGAAGAGGATGCATCCAAACAAGGGAGGATAGCTGATATTGATGCTAATAAAGACATTTACTTGGTCAATGTTTACACTGATGAAGATATGTTTGGTATTAATTATTTAGATGGTGATGAGGTGATTGTTGACAGTGTAGATGTTGTTGAAACTGCTGAGGAAACAAGAAGTGTGGTTAAAGAAGTTACTGTTGTTATTGAAAAAGCTAAGTTGGTTAGTGTCGCTGAAGAAACAGTTAATGCTGCTGCTACAGCAGCACCTCGGGAAAAAATTTAAACTCCTTACCATTTTACGCAAGAGTATGTGCCACAAACCATTGCAAAAACTTCCGTTACTTCCCAATAAAAAGTTATCCTTCAAGCGATATGCAATATTTTACGCTATTGAGAATTTTAATAGCGCGTATAAATCATCATTTTTATTTACGAATCAAAAGGATTATTTTAGAAAACGCGAAGCGATAAAAATAATATTTTTCGCGCCCTACGAAACAAAGTCGCACGCCTATATTATTTTTATGAATCCGTCCATACTTCAATAGATAAAACCATAAATGGGCCAATATTTAAATCCTCCTAAATAAACATTTTACCTTGACATTTTATTTAAAAACTTTAATACATGAATGTATAGCTACGACAATCAGTGGAGAAATTCAAAATAGACAAACAAACACTATCATTACATTTCTTACACCTAATGCCCTACACATTATCTTCTTTCAAAATCCTTCACATGCTACGTCTTGTACCTGTTTCAAATCTCTAATCAACAACAACATATATTCTTTAACAGTATTAGGAAAGATCAATTATATCAAATAGTATCATATTCATCAATAGTAGGTGTAAATAATGCCATTCACATGTACATGAAAAGTCTCAGGAAACTAGTGAACACTTTGCGTATAAATGAGGAACCATGCACGAACAATTCTATCACAACTAAAATTTGAAAACAAGAATTAAACAATACGGCTAGAGTGAGAATTTTCGTTAGGGTGCAAGAGAAGGGGACGACAGGATTACAAGGGGTGGAAACCAAGAGCGGTTCGAGGTCTTATCATCATCATTCCTCCCCATCGACTAACAAGCTTGGACCTCGGTAAGTCGCCCTTGTGGCTTAACGCCTAGCTTTATTATGTCATTAACATTGTAAACCTATGTACGACCAAGGCACGTCTAGCCTTGGCAAGCTAGATGAGGGCCTTAGCTTTGTACGACGTGTACACGACCACATGGTACAAGCCATGCATGGTTCGTATATGAGCACGCATGTAAAGACTGTGGTCGTGCCGTGCATAAAATAAGCGAAGCATAGTAATGCTAGTAAACAAAGTGTCACGCGTATAAACAAATAACGAACCAAGAGATTTTGTAAAGACTTTAAACACGTCGTGATCAAAATACGTTGGCTCACTAGGGACTAATAAACCTTAGGCTTACGCATGAAATGATTCTTATGTGGTAACCTCGACACATACCGTGGGTGTGACCAAATAACCTAAGATGAACCACAACAAACCTTTTTGCTCATGGTTGGTACGTCGCAGGCGCTGTTAAAAGCTAGCAACTCGTGTTCGTTGGTTCATACCCGGACCTCGTAAACCCTTGACACCGGGTTGCATCATAAGACATGCCAATGCACACAAGCTAGCCATAAGAGGGTGCTGCCATTATCACAACCGCTGGGCTGCAAAGGACGCAACCATGTCTTTGTGTCTCGAATGATAAAGCGACCTTGTGACTAAGCTTATGGGTCGGGATCATGCAGGTTTAATGGAAAGTTAGTTATACATGCATGCGTATACAATGTGGGGAAGAAGACAACCGAGTAGGAAATAAATTAAGGGTGCGTTGAGTGCAACAAGAAGACACCACAACAGTGGCTGTCAACCCACTGTTGGGCTAGATAGAAAACATGAAAGAAAAGAAAGGGTAGGCCACATGGTTTTTTTTATATATACCAATAATGCATGTAACAAACTTCAAAAATCTTGTATGAATTTTTCCTTGACGTAAGAATTATTAAAACGTGCATGTTGTGAGTCCTTTGGATCGTCCTAACAGAGATCCAAATGGATTGACAAGCTCACTGATGAAACGAGGCAACATCAAAGAGGTAGAACCTTATAAACAACATTTTGATGACTTAAAAATGGTAATAACGTAACCAAGTTTTTAAATGGGTAAATAAATGTAACGCGGTTTATAAAATTTATTTAACACTAAAAAAATATTGTTAGGATATAGAGTTACGACGCTAATCTTATCAATTATGTATCATAAGTAAAAGTCGTGTATCATCCCTTGAGCCAACGGTTTAAACAATATTTTGAAAAACATAAAACGTTATCTCATAAACAACAATGTCATTAGAGGAATCATTTGAATAATTCATTTTATACATTAAGTCTTTAGAATGTAAACTCAGAATTGTCATAATTACTTAGGTGCTTAACCAAGTCACTATTTGATGTGCATTGAACCATTATCAGTTCCAGGAGATTAACTGACAAGGTGAGTCTTCATAGCCCCTACTTTACTGTTTTCAATCATCTTTTGGGGTGAGAACATTGCTTATTTTTAATAGTTGAACACAAGTACATTACTGATTTACTATTGGGTCTAAGTCCCTATTCGACCCAACCTGCCATGCTGCCCAATTTATCATGAACCGTTAATTACTTGTAAGCGTGAATGTTATGGATAGATCTATCGGGATTGACATCCCTGTTTGTCTTGGACTGACATTAGTCAAGCAAACACAGTTTCATTTGAGTCAGTTTCGGATGTCGTGGGTTGAACATCTACATGGGCTTATCTATGATGATACATGTTAACACTTCGGTGTCATAAGCTTAGAAAATAGTAAATACTTTTCATTGTGATATATAGGATTACTATATTTCATGTTATAGCTATAAATCTTGTGGTTCATCACTATTATCAAACAACAAAATCTATAAACTCACCAACTTTATGTTGACATTTTAGCAATGTTTTTCTCAGGTACTCTATCTTACAAAATATAAGGAGTCTGCATTGGTATATTGGCATGTAGAGGTCTATCTCCCGTATCAAGTCCTCTTCACGCCATGAAGTCATAATCCCAAATCCAGTCTTTCGCTGCAGTGAAATTTGTGGGTGTGACAGATTTGTATCAGAGACTTGGTTTAGAGAAATTGGTGATTAGTAAATCTAAAGACTTTTAACTGGCTCTTAAGGACATAACAGAATAGCATACGCACTGTTTATTACTATTTACGCCCCAAGTCAACAACTGCTTGGCACGATATCATTAAATAACTAAATTACCACTGTCCGTCATGGAAAACATGTTTCACTAGGCTACACCTTATCATTCTTGTTCATGGAATACATATTCTATGATATTCATTTGGTATCATCCTACGCAAGGAAACTACCATGACTCCACAAATAAATTAGGCACCTAAATAACCAATACTCACATACGAAGAGTCACTTTACATTAATTTATGGATTGTTATCATGGAATTACTCCTTAATATTCATTTTATAAGAAATACCTACATAAACACTTCGGGATACCTTGCTAATCGCCCACTCTCTACTTCACTACACGAGGGTTCCTTATAGATATGTTATATTAAACAAACCGACCTTTTGTGAGATAAGTTAAATTTTCTACTTACTATGTCGGTATTATACCTTAAAAGTATTTCAAAGTATATAAAAATCTACAAAAAGCATGTGACCGCTTGTGTACACAGATAATTGACCAAATGTCACATCATTTTGGGAAACATGAACAACAAATTCATTAAAATACGCTCGGTAAAAGTAAGAGACAATAGCCACAAATAACAGTCAAGACTACAAAAAGAAACCGGTAACATGAAGGTTTACGTCGTCTCCTGAGCCAAGAATAATATGAACTCTACGGATATGTATCTATTCTCCGAAACCCTACCACACTTTTTGGTCACTGGCTTAGGTCTTAGCATAAGGATACCACTAATAATTACGAGTAAATTTCCCAAACGAACAAGAAACATACCAATGCTTAAATCCAACACTCCTAGAGGTAACCTCGAGACATAGTATACATAACCACTCAAAGCATACAATGAATCTTATCTCAAAAATAGATGGCACCCATAAGGTAATCTCTACCCCAAATATGGATATAAGAAGTAGAAACTCTATTATGTCGTATGCAGGGTGTATTCGAGAAATGTCTTAATCACTTTCCAGTAACGTGCCTGACAACTCCCCAGAATAGGAAGCTGCCACGGGACATTCCATTCCAAGAAGACTTGACTCGCCAACCTCTCAGGCAACCCAATTACCTGAACTATAATTAACCTTGACCCCTGCTACAGGGCGTGAACTCTCCCAAGAAATAAATAACCACAGTGTTCTTACACTAATATCACAAGCACCTGGACCCTCTCGAAATAGAATTAGATCACCATCAACGCCATCCTATCCATATGCCACTACTTTCTCTGACGGTAAACCCGCATCCGAGACACCAGAACTCAACCCAGAAGATGTGACGGCCAGACTAGAGGACATGGAGGTGGAAATTGACACACTCCATGCAGACGCCGAAGACAAAGAACTCCTAATATCCGAATTACAAGATTCTCTCGCTACTGCAGAGAATGAGATCTCAATATTGCAGATGAGGGCAGATGATGCCGAGAACAGACGTGCTGAGGATCATGAACAAATTCAGAAAATTCTAGCCCGCCTAGGCCTATAAGCGAAATGGTCAGACTCGCTACAACATTGTATTCCAGTTTGCGAAGGGACATCTAAGCAGAGAAATTGATGAAAACTTATACTTTGATTCCGTAAAATAATAAATGAAATAACAATTCTGTCCTAAAATGTTTTCTGAGTATATTTACCCAGTATGGGAGAAGCCATATATTTGATATTTCTTTGAAATCACATGACGAACCTCTTAATACGCCAATGAAATGACGCTATACCCATTGCCCAATAAATGAAGAATACAATCATGTGCTCAGGGAACGGAGATAGGGAAACTATTTCCGACGAACACTATGGAACTTGAAGGATCAATTCAAAAGGCCCACATATCATGTTTCAGATGAGAACACTATGAAACAGTAACCCCTACAAAAATCAATTTCTTTCTTCCACTATTCGACATTTTGTCAGTCCGAAATTCTTTTCATTCTTAATCAATAAACGCCTTTTTAATGAAAATGGAAATACTAAATGCATCTAAAGGCTTACCAGGTAATAACCTCGATTCGTGGTGGGGTACATAGTAATATATGGTCATAACGAGAAGGATGAAGCAATAAAATACACAACGCGAAACCCTATTCAATCAGATCCATAATATTTCCGTTCATAATACAACAAAATACAAAATATAGGAAATACAACAAAGATGTAAAATGCTAAAACAACAGATACATCGCCGCGTGAGAAGAAACACATCGGGTAGACTAGCAAAACGAGCGACGTGATGATGATGATCATGACGGGAGTGAAAATCTCGATTGGAAATCCCATGGGGATTGGTAACTGATAGCTTCGAGGAAGAAGATGAAAAACTTGATATGGGGAAGTGGGCAATAATTTGAGATGAGGAGTGAGTAAAGTGAAATTTGAAAGATATAGGAAAAAGAGGCGGCGTAGTGGGTAGGAGTTTGTGGGGAAATATTGATTTAAAATATTCATGATGGCATAGTCATGACTAGCAAGGGCGATTACAATCAAACCCTAGACTTACAACAAAAGTAATTATTCGGAATAACTTATACGCTGAGATTATAATTCCACGAACACATAGATAATACACGTCAACACATGAGACGATATGCACGTAGTAAGATAAACACACAAAGTGGACAAAAACTTTCAGAAGACCACGTGTATGGTAGAAAGTGGCGCAGAAATAATAAACCACAAATTGACATATAACGTAACATCATTCACCTAATGCTTGGAAGACGCGACGATTTATATACACTATGGGTCTCAGTATCGATTATACTTACAATCACAAACAGATAACTAAAGGAAAAGGGGATGTCAATGTAAACCTAAGGTATACATAGCCTGATCAACTATGTATAAGTTGGGTCGACAAAGATATGCTCAATAATATTCGACGTAATAACAAAAGTTTGAAACGCATACACATTTTACTCATTCATCACATTAAAGACAATACTCAAAGCAACTATGAAAGACTGCGATTCATCAAAGATACATCATGAGGATTCAATCCTACATAAACAAAACAAAGTTAAAGATGAAACGTCCAATGATTCTTCCTGGAGGATTCAGCATGAGATTAAATTAAAATGCCCAAGAACAAAACGGTAATACAACCCGCTCGCCTACTGGCGAAAGCTATTTTTTCCAGAAAACTTCCACGCCAATCGCCACCATGACGAGTGGCATAATAAGCCCTAGTATTACAATGATGTACTGGTGATCCTCTTCTCGTGGAACACTCGCCAAATAACTACCAACCACCACAAGAAACTTAACCGAAGGAAGGATGAAAAATTTAAAACTTATCTATGTTTTGACAAATGTGAGAAATTGGCAAATTATATGTGGAGTGGAGATAACGGTTCGCCACATTTCTAGCCATTGGAGCCCCACTCGCCACTTTCGTCTTTTCTTAACCCACACCGCGAATACGACAACTTGAATTCTGGACAAAAGTTTTTGACATGGAAGGACTGCGATACCCCATAAAACTTTAAATCTTACTTCAAACCCTTAAGGTAAAATCAATCACCGAAAAAATTTTGAATTGCCATTTAATCTGTAGGATCCCTTAACACTTCACTTCATAGAATCAAACACGAATTAGAACTAGAAAGGAGAAAGAAAGAGTTGTTCTAGAGAGAGAGTTTAGAAGAGAGAGAGAGAGATGAGAGAAAAATAGGAAAGTGGAATTATTTAGAAATGAACAACTAACTCTTTTCTAAATAGAAAAGAGTTTATATACCCCGTCGCATTAAATGACGGGCGGGATATTTAACTAGGACCCGGGCTCGGGTTTTGCTTGGGATTAAACCCGAAACATATACAATATTAAATTAACTATCGAGCGAAATATTATGATACTACAGGAGGCAAATGCATTCACATAATAACCGTTGGTTTGCAAAGATGGAAACACAAGTACATAGGTTAAGTCAACAATGTTTTATTTCGGACAATACAACAACATGGTTACATCAATCCTTGGATCGTTAATCCGATGACTCATATTCTGGAGTCGTATCTCACTACCCCAACTTCTAGAAAGAATGCATTATTTTCGGCTTGCTCTTGCCTAATTTTCTCCTCTTGTGCCTTTTTGTTCATGGCCTCTTCTTCCAACATTTCTTTTAGAGCTTCTTCATCCATACGAAGTTGATATAACTCTTTCTCGATAAGGGGACAATTAGCCTGTGATGACGAGCAACCTATACCTCCATGGTAGGCCTGGAGTATCTTTTTATGGAACCCAAGCGACGTAGCACCCCAATTTTTTTTGGTTTTTCTCTCAGCTGTTGCCGCCTTTCCATAATAGAAAGATGCAAGCTTGCGTTCTTTTCAGAAATTTTCTTTTAAAAGAGTGCAAAATCATGCACGACTCTCTTGAGAAATGTCGTTGCATTTCTCATAAGCTTTTCTAAGATCGTCCATGACGGCGCATGAATCTTCAAACTAAAAAGCCAAATTCAAAAGCACATCCTGACGACCCTTATCTTTGTTAATTAATCTTTGCACTAAGGCTTTGACTTCAGAATCAGTATGAGGAAGCGAACAGGCCATTTGAAGTATTTTTGTAGTAGGATTTAAGTTTGAGAGAAATGAAGTGGTATTTATAAGACCAAAGGGGAAAAGGGTTAATAATTCCAGATTTTGTTATTTACTTCAACGAATATATTCCTAACATTCTGTTGTATCGGCTCGTCCCAATGATGAGACATTCATTTAGGGATACGTGAGGACCAGTCTAAGAGCAAATACCCCCACTCGTTCGCAAACCCATGACCTTCTACAAAGCCTCGATTTCGAGATGAAATCTTCTAACCTGGGAAGGCTGTGACACCCTGTAAGAATTTAGATTCCTCTTTTCGTTAAGTAAAAGTTATGTACAGCAGGTTTTTGAATTTCACCGTTAATCTCAACGATAAGTCATTTTATGATCGTCATGCACTACTCCTTGTCATGAAAAGTTTAATTAGCACGCGAATATCACCATTATTGCCCTTGTTTCTAAAAGAATATTTTAGAGCGTAACGATAAAAGCCATACTTATTTCACATTTATGAAACGAGGCCATTTACCTGTAGCACTTTATAAAATCATCTACGTTCAACTTAATAACCATGAAAGCCTTTAATTGAATGCAAAAGAAATATACACATATGAATACATAAACCAATATATGATAATAATAAAACATCCATCATTATAAACTCTTACACATTACCCTACTCACTTTCTCATTTTGAAATCTCCTATCACATGATACGTCTCAAAACATCTAACACAATTTGAAATGGAAAAGATAAGAAATAGTAGGGATTCTCAAATAGTATTAGGTGGCACCAATAGTATCAAGAAACAATAGTATCATAAACAATACCTGATGATCAATAGTATCATGAAACATTATTATTTCCATATTCCCTAATAGTATATGCACATAATGCTCCATCACACGCCATTGAAAGTCTTAGTAACCAAGTAAGTGTTCGTGTATAAATGAGAACCATGCACATACACTTCTAGCTCAACTCGATAACAAAAACAAGAAGGAAACAATATATTTGTGAATTGGAGTTTTGTTGGATTCAAGAGCTAAGGGGGCGTCAGGTTTTAAAGGATAGAAACAAGAAAGGTTCGAGTTTACCGTGACTCAATAACTCTTTTCTACCCCCCTGGACTAACTACACTTGGTCCTTTGTAAGTCATTCTTGTTGCTTATCGTTCATCTTGCTTTGTCATTTACCCTTGTATAATCACAATGCACGTCCGACGTGGAATGCTAGCGTAAAGCCTCGGTGGGGCTTGACTAGCATACGACACTAGCCCTTGCGGGGGTAGTATTGTACGCATGCGTGCATTTCCTGTTATTTCCATGCCTTAATTATCAGCGACGTATGGATAGGACATGGTGGACTTCAATTTCGGGACGGGTTATTTTGCTTCGACTCATTTGTATATTTGCATGTCAACTTTAAACACAATCATAATACAAAACGTTGGCACTAGGGGCGAGTAGAAACTAGGGTTTTCATATGACTTGCTTATGCCATGACCACGTCACACGACGTACCACAGTGAGCTACTGTCATCACAGTTATGGCTCGCTGTTGGGCGTCGCAGTTCTAAGGAACTCGAGCAACGACTTGCTCTATGGTTCGTACCATGACCCCATGATACCTTGGCACAGTTTGCATTACGAGACCCAACTCATGTTGCACGCAAACGAGCCATGGCAAGTTGCTGCTGCTGTTGCAGCTGTGCGATTCTGCAAGGGACGAGAAGATCGTCCTTGTGTCTCGAGATTAAGTCTTTCTCGTTGCCAACTGGTTGGTTATTTTTTAAACTAAACCTTTTATATATATAATATATAATAAAATATATATAATAAGTATAATCTAAAAATAATCAATGAAACCGAGAAGTAGTATAGAATATCCCTCGGGGTCGTTTATCCCCAACGAGGCTTGTGCTTGAGAGTTTGAGACTGTCGGAAATTGGAGGTTTTGAATTGGAGATAATGATTTGGGAGTGTAGAAAGCTAAATTAATCAATAACAAGCAAAAACGATTGAGAAAAACCTAAAAGTTATGAAATTAAACTGAAAAACGAGAGTAGGAATCCCTAACAAAGGGTCAAAAACCTAAAATCTTAAAAATTAACCCTTCAAAGAAATTTTTACTTCTAATCTACTCTAGGAGACTAATAATGAAGAATGAAAAAGACTAGACCGAAAACGGAGTTGATTTGAGTTAAAACGAGTCAAAACGAAAACCGGGCCCGAGACCCGTTCTTTAAAAATCAAAAGTTTGCAAAATTAACCCTACGAAAGTTTTTCTATTTTTCCTACGTAAAATATGACTAAAGAAAATTTCCTAAAAAAGAAAAATATTTTTTTGATAATTTTTGTATTTTTTTATGAATTTTTAAAACTTTTAAAGAAATTAAATTATAAAAAATACTAAACTAATTTTAAAAATTCTGAAAAAATTACTAAAAATTCTAGACTCTAAAACTAACCTAAGAAAAATAAGAAACCTGAAATTGAGCTTATAAATAAGCTCAGAATAAGCTGGAAAGAGCTTATAAGCTAAAAGGGCTAAATGAGTATTTAATTTAAATCTTGCAACTTATGACTGGATAGCCCTGTCGGGCCGAGTGGTAAGAGAGTTGTGCTGTGAGCGTGAGGGGAGGGGTTTGAGTCCTACTCCCACCATTTTTTTTTAAAATGCTACAGTACTTTTTTATATTCAAATTTTTTTACACAAACTTGTAGACCTCATGGAGCTTATCATTTTTCATAACTACAACTATTTCTTAAAACCAACAAATAAGCTGGAAAAGGGAACAAAAAACTGTCAGAACACTAATATAACACTAAGGCAAAAATGGCTAACTTATGGGCTTATTCTAGGAACTAATAAGCAACAAGGGGAGGGAAATAAGCAAGACAGATTATGAACAATATCTAATAAGCAATAATGAACTCTAAATAAGCCAAATAAATAGGCAAAAAGACAGCAATGCTAACAATAGGCAAATAAGCATGTTAGGCAAAATGGCAGACCTAGCAGCCTTGGGGACAACTTTTTGTGCTTATTTTTAAGCTCAATAAGGGATCCCTAGGGCAAACAGCTTATATGGGCCTAAAGAGTGGCTTATGGCCTTTCAAGAAAAGCCAAAAAAAACACGGGTTTTACTGAAAAAATAAGCAAGAAAAAGGGATTTAAGGTAATTGGTTTGCACCAGGGGAACCTTTTAGAAAGAAAAAGTGGTCAATAAGCAAGCTTAAAAATCAGCTAGCAGATAAGCTTAAACATGAACAACAACCTGAAACAGATGTAGTATGACAAGAAATGAGCTTGTGCTCTAATTTTTGAAAGCCAAAAACTAATTTAACTAACTCAAAATTTAAAGTGAAAAATGCTTATAAGAAAAATGACTTTAGAAAAAGGTTGACAGATTTTTGCAGTTAAATAAGTAAACCAAATGGATTCTAATCTATTACATTTAGACACTTAAGGAGACACATAAATGAGAGTCAAAGGCTGGCCAAAACAAACTCAATCAAAGAAGCTCTTGAGACTGTCTTGTCATGACAGTTTCAAATGACCTATTAGAAAAAAGCTAAAAAAAACAATCAAACTTAAAAAAATTCTCAAAATAAGCTTCAAAACATCTTAATAAGGCTGGCCAATAGAGACCAAGTGACCCAAAAGTTCAATAACCTGAAATGACCCACTTAAGACCCTTATGCCAAACACTCCTTTAAGTAGTAAAAATCAAATTTAAAGGCTAATTAACAAAGATTTAAAGAAAGACAATTAAAGACAGGTAATTAGCAATGACAAATAAGCACTTAGCAGCAAGAAAAGCACAACATTAAGCTCTAAAATCAACAAGGAAGAAAACACACAGTTACAAGCTAAAATTGCAGTTTCAAACAAAATTCAAAAAAGTGACAAATAAGCAATCAATAGGTACACATAAGCATAGAGAAACATGAATAAGCACAAAATGACATAAATAAGCTGAAATTAAGCTATGCTACAGTGACAATGAGCAAAGAAAATTAAAAGAGAAACTTACAATGGTCCTAGCTTATGGTTGTTAAGTAAGCTTTCCAAAAGCTTATAAAACCAAACCTATAGCTTACCATAAGCTCTAAAACCATGGCCATCCTTAATTCACCATGCTCCTTGCTTCTTCTCTTTTTTTATGATTTTTTTTTTGATTTTTTTTTGACAGAAACTGAAAACAGACTTTGTATAAGCTTTTGAGGTCTCAAAAGCTTATCCAAAGGGCTTATGAAACAGGTTTCAAAGATAGATAAGCTTAAATGAAAAAAAAATTAAGGAAAACTTAAAATTGACAAGTAATTTAAAAACAAAGTATTTAAAAGACAGGAAATTAACTGAAAATGTAAATTGCAATATATTAAAATGGCCAAATCTTTGGTTTACAAGTGTTCACTTTACAAAAAATTCGACACCCTGAAAATAAGCTAACTATGCCTATTTATACTAAACCCTAGTGTCTTCATGTGTGTTTCTTCATAGAGACAGTTGAGGGAGTGTGTTTGTTGTGTGTGTGGAATCCAAAGTCCATCTTGGCCCTTAATCTTTGCTTGCTCACCAATCCGAATAATCAAAGCCCTTGATTTCCATAGCCAATAGTCGCACTAGGGATTGCCAGCGTGTTCATTGACCCATGTGGGTGTGGGGTGAGGGAGAGTGATGGTTTTGGAGGTTTATGAACAGTAAACGAGGGGTGAAAGTGACAGGATGGTGATGGGAGTTTTTGGGCGGGAAAGTGGTGGGAGAGATGTACAGTATTTTAAAACGGGGTGAGGGTTTGAGGTTTTTGTCACAAATGGTCCTCCAAGTATATAATTGTTATTGCAAATTTAGTCCATGTGGTTGTTAAAGTTTTAGGGAATTGGCAGAAACACCCCCTCAGGGTGATACTTGTTATTTCACCATAAGTCCTTACGATGTATGACTTTCTAGGGTTGGCAGAAATGGCCCATGTGATATATCTTTGGTGTATTGGCGATATGAGTCCCTCACAAGCATTTTCTTCATTTTCTTCATTAAATAAGTTAGGGACTTGGCAAATTTGGCCCCTAAACTTATTTTTCTTCACTTATGGCTTCGGGTTTGACTTTGGATTTGTCGGGGTTGACTTTGGTTGACTTTTTCAGAATTGGGCTTTGTCTTGACTTTGTCTTTACCATTCTTTTCCATTCCGTGTCCGGTTTTGTCGTTTTGGCTTTGTTTTTCGTCCTTTTCTTAGATATCCATTCCTGCACAACATAATTAGCAAAACAAGCATATTTTTGGTATTTTAAGTCCGTTTTTTGTTATTTTAGCTTGTTTTTAAAGGTAAAAGGTATGTTTAATTAAACACATACCATTACTTATCTATTTTCCTTAAATAGTATAAGTATGTATTAGCGAGTAATGAGATTGATATGATTATGGAGATATGTCGTCAACCACCACACCACTAAATTGTTTTGGGTAATTGTACAACGCGTATAAACTCTATGCATCAAACATGAAGATTGTTTTAGGAATGAATGATTAAATTAGGACATTAACTGGACCAGGTCATGTGCGGGCGTCGTTGCATTTGCTTGTGTGATTGAGATTTGGTTGCTAAATACTTGCTTGAGGTGAGTTCTCGTAGCCCCACTTTTTACTGGTTTTTCCGTTGGGGGAAAATGATACTCAAATGTGTTTTGAAATGTTTTGAATTGATCTGTGCGAAATGTGGTTTTGTTTTTTGGACAAGTTACGTGCTTATGACTGCTATGTGAATACTATGTGCTGAATGATTATTTGGATCGGAGGGGTACGCCTATCCTAGTGTTTGCATGATTGTTTGGATCGGATGGGTACGCCTACCTAGTATTTGTGTGATTATTAGAGCGGATGGGTACGCCTACCCAGGTTTGTGTGGTCCTGCCCTAATTTTAGTGCTCCAGCTGATAGGTCCTTTAGGTGCGTAAGTGACATATGATTATTAATTAGCGGTGATGCTAAGGTTGTTTACATATATTCACTGTCATATAACACTATTGTCTACTGTTGAAATATTGGCACAGCTTTTGGGTTTAAGGTCAAACCTATGAGCTCACTAACATTATTGTTGACGTTTTTGAGTATCATTTTCAGGTGAAGTGAAAGAAGAGTAGTTTGGTGATTGTTATAGCAGACTTAGAAGTATCCCGGGTAGAATTTCATTTGAAGTCTTGCTTGCTTGTTGTTTGGTTCTAGTAATTAGATGTTTTAGATTAAGTTTGGATTATGGACCCCTGTGAGGGCATTTGAATAATTGTAAGAGATTATGGATTTTAGTTGCGATTTGGGACATCACTCAAGGTTGATGGTCTTCATAGCACTTGAAGTTTATGCAATGTAGTTTTCTCTATTTTGTATCTTGTGTTATGACTGATCATTATGTTGCATTCCTGAGTTTCTGCCATTGTCAGGGTGTGACAGATTGGTATCAGAGCTAAGGTTATAGAGAACTAGGTGGATTGGCCTAGACTATAACCTAAGATCTGTCGTTTAGTTGCATATAGGATCTATGTGCGCGGTGTTATGCTTTTGTGTATTCGCGGTTTGGTGCTCTAGTTATGCCAGTTATTGAATTGTGTGAGCTCAATATTTAATATGACTGAGAAAGGTGCGAATATAAGTACGGTGGACAACGTAGTTATAAGAGTATCATAATTCACTCATACTTGATAATGTTGTTCACATAAATCGATGTTAACACCGTAGGGTAGAGTTATGTGTATATCTGGTTATATATAGTAAGATATTCTATATATATGCGAGTCTTCCCACTTACCTAACGTTGCCCATGTTCATCCTCGTATAGATAATGCCGCCAAGGATGAGGACCTAAAGTACTGGTCGGCCTGCTGCCGAATCATTAAGAGGGGAACGGGTGTACGGGTTGGTAGAGGTGAAAGGGGTTGAAGACCTATGGAAGGTAATGATGAGCGTGTTGAGGATTTGAATGGTTAAGGAAATTACCAAGGTTTGGGAGCTAATGAGGGTATAGAGGGAGTCAATGGGAATGTAGAGGGAGCCAATAAGGGTGCACCCGACTTCTCAACGATTATTGCCCAATAATTTCAGAACCTCTTACCCGCCTTGCTAGCTCAGGTTAGTAACCGAGGAAATATTAGAAATCAGAATGGTAATGTGGTTAATGAGAACGTTCAGGAGAACATTGTGAATGTGTTAGTGAATGGCAACCGGGTAGGTTGTTTATATAAGGAGTTCTTAGCTTGTAACCCTAAGGAATATGATGGTAATGGAGGTGCTGTAGTTCTTACTCGTTGGATCGAGAAAATTAAGAACGTATAGGATATGAGTGGTTGTAGTAATGATCAAAAACTAAAATACACTGCTGGTTCATTTGTGGGTAAGGCTTTAATGTGGTGGAACTCTCAGATCCGCACGCTAAGCCGGGAAGTTGTTGTTAGTATGTCATGGAATGACTTTAAGTTTATGATGATACACGAGTTTTGTCCTAGTCATGAGATGAAAAAATTGGAATCTGAATTGTGGAATCACGCCATGGTCGGGGCTGGCCATGCTGCGTATACTGATAGGTTTCATGAGTTGGCTAGGTTAGTTCCACATTTGGTAACTCCAGAGAGTAGGATGATTGAGAGGTATGTGTATGGCCTTGCTCCACAAATCCGTGGGATGGTGGCAGCAACGAAGCCAAAGACTATACAGAAGGCTGTGCATTGACCGATGAGGCTGTGAGAAATGGATCAATTAAGAAGGTCAAGAAAAGAGGAAATGTGGGGGAACCTAGCAAGGATAAGAATGGTAGGGATGATAATAAGAGGACTAGGACTGGGAATGCTTTTGCTACTACTGTAAACCCTGTAGGAAGAGAGAATATGGGTACTTGGCCCAAGTGTACCACCTGCAACTCCTACCATGCACCCGGAGGGCCTTGTCGCACATGCTTCAACTGTAACCGCCCGGGTCATTTGGCAAAGGATTGTAGAGGTGTGCCGAGGAATGTGAATCCTGTCAATGCTAGAAACCCAACTGTTAGAGCATGTTATGAGTGTGGTAGTACCGACCATGTCAGGTCAGCTTGTCCTAGATTGAATAAAGCATAAGAACCAGAAGGAAATCGTCCAAACTAAGTTGCTGCTAATAACGGGGGTCAGGGTCGTGGAAACCAAGGGAACCAGGCTAGGGTTAGGGCATTCATGTTGGGAGCAGAGGAAGCTCGCCAGGACCCGAACATTGTGACGGGTATGTTTACTTTGAACAATCATTTTGCCACTACCTTATTTGACTCTGGTGCCGACTATAGTTTTGTTTCTACTACTTTTATACCTCTGTTAGGCTTAGAGCCCAACGACTTAGGTTTCAGATATGAGATTGAGATAGCTAGCGGGCAGCTAGTAGAGATTGATAAGGTTATTAAGGGTTGTAAACTAGAAATCGAGGGTCATGTCTTTGACATCGATTTGGTACCTTTTGGGCATGGGAGTTTTGATGTGATTATAGGTATGGACTGGTTGTCTAATTATAAGGCTGAAATAATTTGCCATGAGAAGGTAGTGAGGATACCACTACTAGATGGCAAGGTGCTTAGAGTATTAGGAGAGAGAGCAGAAGAGAAAGCGAGACTCTTGATGAGTGCTAAAGCTAATGAAAGGAAACAAGAAGAGATTGTTGTGGTTAGAGATTTTCCTGAGGTATTCCCGGATGACCTATCTAGATTACCGCTTATTCAGGAAATTGAGTTTCGAATTGAGTTAATCCCTGGAGCAACATCGGTAGCCAAGTCTCCCTATCGTTCGGGACAACTCAGGGAACTCCAAGACAAAGGTTTCATTCGACTAAGTTCATCGCCTTGGGGAGCGCCGGTATTTTTTGTTAAGAAGAAGGATGGTTCCTTTAGGATGTGTATTGACTATAGAGAATTGAATAAGTTGACTGTTAAGAATCGTTATCCGGTACCTAGGATTAATGATCTATTTGACCAACTGCAAGGGTCTCAATTTTTCTCTAAGATAGATCTTAGGTCTGGATACCATCAGCTGAGAGTGCATTAGGATGACATTCCAAAGACTGCGTTTAGAACTCGTTATGGACATTTTGAGTTCACTGTAATGCCCTTTGGTCTGAATAACGCACAGCGGTATTTATGGATTTGATTAATAGAGTTTGTAGGCCTTATCTTGATAACTTTGTAATAATGTTTATAGACGATATCTTAATCTACTCTAAGACTCAAGAGGAGCATGTAGAACACTTAAGGTTAGTCTTGGGACTGCTCAAAAAAGAGAAACTATATGCTAAGTTTTCTAAGTGTGAATTTTGGCTAAGAGAAGTGCAATTTCTTGGGCACGTGATAAATGGTAATGGGATTCATGTAGACCCTAGTAAGATTGAAGCTGTTAAGAATTGGAAAGCCCCTAGAACTCCGACTGAGGTTCGTTCATTCTTAGGATTGGCTGGATATTACCGTGGGTTCATTAAGAACTTTTCTAAGATAGCTAAGTCTCTTACTATCTTGACTCAGAAGTGTAAGACTTTCGATTGGGGTGAGGAACAGGAATTGGCATTTCAGACCTTGAAGGATAAGTTGTGTAATGCGCCTGTTCTAGCTCTCCCTGATAGACAAGAAGACTTTGTGACGCGTCCGGGATAGGACTAGGTTGTGTGTTAATGCAAAGAGGTAAGGTGATAACCTATGCGTCTAGGGAGTTAAAAATTCATGAGAAGAATTATACTACCCATGATTTGGAGTTGGGTGCGGTTGTGTTTGCACTTAAGATCTAGAGACATTATCTGTATGGGATAAAGAGTGTTATCTATACGAATCATAAGAGTCTTCAACATGTCTTTAGTCAGAAAGAGTTGAATATGCGACAGCGTCGCTTGATAGAATTGTTTAGTGATTATGACTGTGAAATTCGCTACCATCCTAGTAAGGCGAATGTGGTGGTTGATGCCCTAAGTAGGAAGGAAAGAGTAAAGCCTAAGAGAGTTAGAGCTATAAATATGACCCTTCAGTCGAGTATCAAGGATATGATATTGGCGGCTCAGAAAGAGGCTGTGGATGAGTCTGTAGGATTGCAGAAAGGTTTGGATGAGTTGATAGAACAGAGAAGTGATAGAACCTTGTACTACCTGGATTGAATATGGGTACCTTTGAAGGGTGATGTAAGAACTTTGATAATGGATGAAGCCCATAAGTCGAAGTACTCTATACACCCAGGAGCTGATAAGATGTATTATGATTTGAGAGATAGGTATTGGTGGCCTGGAATGAAAAAGGATATAGCTGACTATGTTAGTAAGTGTTTGACTTGTCTGAAGGTTAAGGCTGAGCATCAAAGGCCATCTAGCTTGCTCCAACAACCTAAGATTCCCGTATGAAAATAGAAAGGGATAGCTATGGATTTTATGCCTACGTTGCCTAGGACTAGTAGTGGGCATGACACAATTTGGGTCATTATGGACCGATTGACTAAGTCTGATCATTTTCTACCTATGCGTGACGATTATAAGATGGAAAGGTTGGCTAGATTATGTTTGAATGAGATAGTTGCTAGACATGGTGTGCCGATCTCGATTAGGGACTCGTTTAGACATGAGTACGGCTTATCACCCTCAGACTGATGGTCAGAGTGAGCGTACTATTTAGACTTTGGAAGACATGCTTAGAGCGTGCGTCCTAGATTTTAGGGGAAGTTTGGATGTTCATCTTCCGTTGGTTGAGTTTTTGTACAACATAATAGTTATCATTCTAGTGTGAGATGTGCTCTGTTTGAGGCATTGTATGGTAGAAAGTGTCGTTCACTAATTATGCGGGCTGAGGTTAGGAAAGGTCAGTTGATAGGACCTGAGTTAGTGCAAGATGACCTATGAGAAGAGTCTGGTTTTAGATAGGTATAGGTTTAAGGCTTTGGCAAGTATCGTCAGAAAAAGTTATGTCTAGATGATAGAGGAGGAAGCCTCTAGAGTTTAGTGTAGGTGACTATATCTTGCTAAAAGTGTCGCCTTAGAAAGGTGTGGTACGCTTTGAGAAGAAAGGGAAGTTAGCACCTAGATTTGTTGGACCTTTTGAGATTATCGAAAAGGTAGGCCCTTTTGAATTGATCTGTGCAAAATGTGATTTTGTTTTTGAGATAAGTTACGTGCTTATGACTGCTATGTGAATATTATGTGCTGAATGATTGTTTGGATCGGAGGGGTACGCCTATACCAGTATTTGCATGATTGTTTGGATCGGATGGGTACGCCTACCCAGTATTTGTGTGATTATTGGAGCGGATGGGTACGCCTACCCAAGTTTGTGTGGTCCTGCCCTAATTTTAGTGCTCCAGCTGGTAGGCCCTTTAGGTGCGTAAGTGACATATGGTTATTAATTAGCGATGATGCTAAAGTTGTTTGCATATATTCACTGTCATATAGCACTATTGTCCACTGTTGAAATATTGACACAACTTTTAGGTTTAAGGTCAAACCTACGAGCTCACCAACATTATTGTTGACGTTTTCGAGTATCATTTTCAGGTGAAGTGAAAGAAGAGTAGTTTGGTGATTGTTATAACTGACTTAGAAGTATCCCGAGTGGAATTTCGTTTAAAGTCTTGCTTGCTTGTTGTTTGGTTCTAGTAATTGGATGTTTTGGATTAAGTTTGGATTATGGACCCATGTGAGGGCATTTGAATAATTGTAAGAGATTATGGATTTTAGTTGCGATTTGGGACATCACTCGAGGTTGTTCGAGGTTGATGGTCTTCATAGCACTTGAAGTTTATGCAATATAGTTTTCTCTATTTTGTATCTTGTGTTATGATTGATCATTATGTTGCATTCCCGAGTTTCCGCCATTGTCGGGGTGTGACATCGTGCACCGTTATTCTTATGGGCTAAAGTGATTGCTACTGTGTGCTACACTCAAAACCGCTCCATCATTCACCGTAGATTTAATAAAACACCATACGAGCTCATTAACGGCAGAAAACCAGATATCTCCTTTCTACATGTATTCGGGGCTCTATGTTATCCCAAGAATGATCGTGAAGATATTGGGAAGCTTGGTGCAAAAGGTGATACTGGCTTCTTCATTGGTTATTCTGTTGATTCCTGTGCTTATAGAGTTTACAACCGAAGGACAAAGAAAATAATGGAGACAATGAATGTGACATTTGATGAGCTTTCAGCTATGGTTTTTGAACAAAGCAGTTCAAAACCCGGGCTTCAAAGCATGACTTCTGGACAAACCAGTTCAGGACTTGATCTTACCTATGCTCCGTCAACAATAACAACTCAAAAACCAATTGAACGTGAATTGGATTTACTGTTCGAAGCTATGCATGATGATTACATTGGTGGTCAACCGTTAGCTGCTCCAAGAACTGGTCCGGCTGCTCAAGCACCTCAAGTTCTTCAGACTCTAACGGCAACTACAACAACAGCAGACACCGCACCGACACCAAAAAATTCATCCTCTCAAGCAACAAATCTTCCAAACACTTCACAAGATATTGACGAGCTCGAAACACAACAATATGTTCAGCATCAACCCACAACAATTGCTGACAATGTTCCAAATGCTATGTTCGATGAAAATACGTTTGTAAATCCTTTTGCTACTCCATCCACAAGTGCTGCTGAATCATCATCTTCACAATATGTGGATCTATCAAACATGCATACGTTTTACCAACCATACCCTCATGAATATCAATGGACTAAGGATCGCCCTCTCGAACAAGTGATAGGAGAACCCTTACGACCAGTTTTAATAAGGAATCAACTCCGATCCGATGGTGACATGTGCATGTATGCAATAACGGTAAGCACTATGGAACCAAAAAATGTCAAAGAGGCTATGACCAACCATGCATGGATTGAATCAATGCAAGAAGAGCTTCTTCAGTTCAAAAGGCTTGATGTATGGGTGTTAGTTCCTCCTCCGGATAACATAAAACCTCTTACTTTGAAATGGTTATTCAAAAACAAGCATGATGAAGAAAACACGGTCATCCGAAACAAGACTCGTCTGGTTGTGAGAGGGTACCACCAAGAGGAAGGAATAGATTTCAAAGAATCCTTCACTCCGGTTGCTAGAATGGAAGCTATCAGGATATTTTTGGCATATGCTGCACACAAATCGTTCACTGTGCTTCAAATGGACGTGAAAACTGCATTCTTGCATGGTACGCTAAAAGAAGACGTGTACGTGAGTCAACCTGAAGGTTTCATCGATGCTGATTATCCAAGCCATGGTTACAAGTTAAAGAAGGCACTATATGGGTTAAAGCAAGCACCAAGGGCATGGTACGACGAATTGTCAACGTTTCTCCTACATAATCACTTCTTCAAAGGCACCATTGATCCAACGTTGTTTATAAGGCGCTTTGACGATGACATCTTAGTGGTACAGGTCTATGTTGATGATATTATCTTTGGTTCTACACACCTCAGGTATACCCAACTATTTTCTGACATCATGAAAAGCCGCTTCAAAATGTCGATGATGGGGAAAATGACATTTTTCCTTGGTTTACAAGTTACAAACCCCCTTGTGGCATCTTCATAACCAGTCCAACTACGTGTTAGAAATCCTTAAAAATATGGAATGGAATCATGTGATCCCGTTGGTACTCCAATGGAGATCAAAGACAAGCTTGACCTTGATCAAAATGGGTCTCTAGTCGATGCAACGAAATATCATAGTATGATTGGTGCCCTAATGTATCTTACGTTTGGTAGACCGGACATTATACATGCTACTTGTTTATGTGCTCGGTACCAGGCTAAGCCAATCGATAAGCACCTCAAAGAGGTTTAAAGGATATTTCATTATCTCCGGGGAACTGTTAATATGGGTCTCTGGTATATGAAGGATTCTGGTTTTGAACTAACCGGATTTTTAGATGCTGATTATGCGGGATGTAAAGACACCTTCAAGAGTACTTCTGGTGGAGCTCAATTCTTAGGCTAAAAGCTGGTTAGCTGGTCCTCAAAGAAACAAGACTGTACGATGTTGTCTTCCGTGAAAGCAGAATATGTGTCTATATCCGCTTGTTGTGCCCAAGTCCTTTAGACGCGAACACAGTTAACGGACTATGGCTTTCACTTCAACAAGATTCCAATCTACTGTGATTCGAAATCAGCCATAGCCATATCCTGCAACCCGGTCCAAAACTTGAGAACAAAACACATCGTTGTCCGCTACCATTTCATAAAGGAGCACGTGGAAAAGGGTACAATTGAACTGTATTTTGTCAAGACGAATTACCAACTGGCCGACCTCTTCACCAAAGCCCTTCCAGTAGATCGATTTAACTATTTGGTTCGTCGCCTTGGTATGCGCAGTTTATCTCCTTAGGAACTTGATCGTCTTGCAAAATTATAGTAATTCTTTGTATATATTTTATCAGAAAATCAAAATATAAAAATATAAAACCTATAAAAGCAAAATACAAAATCAAAAAATTTCAAAAATACAAAAATAATCTTCTCCGACATGTATCTCAACAATCGATAACATTTGCGCACCTAAAAATGTTGATTAATATTAACACGGGTGAATAAATGAAGTTCGAGCGAGAGTTTTAAATGCTTTCAAAACATGTCCTTTCACTTTTTCTCTACGACTTCTAAGTAAATGTCAGCTTAGGACTCGGTCTCCAAAGAAAGGAATGTGTTCATTTATGTCCATTTATCCTACACAATGGGAAGTTAATATCTTATCGGTCTTGAGCAATGTCATATAAACATTCAAAGTTTTGAATGCTCAAGAGAAGCACTAAGGAAATGATAATTAATAAGATACATCTGACATCATTTTCCTGTTGAGCACAATTTTTCAAGATATTTTCAAAAAGAAAATTTCAAATTCTTTTAAAATTGTGTGCTCAACAAACTCCCACTCTAAGTTTTCACTCTAATCTATAATTGAGGGGAGTATCATAATCAGTTCATTCTGCATGCACTCTTGTTCTCTCAAGACTTAGTTAGGCTCATGTGAATTCTGAACATTAACTTGTTTTTAATTCACTAATTGTCAAACATTGTAACCACATATGCAATTTTTGAGGGGGAGAATAGTGATTAAAATGTGATCAATATGGATTAATAACGGATACGATCTTCAATCTATAAGTGCGTTCCCAAACCTCGCATGTGCAAAACTCTTTCATAATATGGTGCATATGTGTAGGAACACTCAATGTGTCTTAAATGATTTCTCAGACACGTTGATTGATTTTTTATCAAATGGTTTTATGGATCTTCATGGCAATACACAAAGACCGACCAACTGTTGTTTCTCAAGGAGTCATAAGGCGGTTAAGGTTAGGTATATTCATTCCATGATCCAGCCAGAACCGGAGGGATCTACCCAGGAACACTCCATTAGATAGAGTAGAAGTCATAGGTATGATTGAAAAAAAGGAGTAAAGTAAGAATAAGGGAATAGTGCCGACTGAGATGGAGCTAGTGCTGGAACAAAACCAACAAGGTACTAGTCATGAAGTCTCGGTAAGCACTGAAGGGGTTGAAGAATGAAAAAGAATTGTAAGGATAAAGGGTGAAAAGAAAGAAGCCCTCCATACAACCCTAGGTAAAAACTGGGTCAATACATAATCTATCGGTAATCACAAAGATGATTCTGATATTAAAGACTGACATCATGGACCCAATGATGCAATGCACAACCCTCCCTAGCCACTCAGAATCTCTCAAAAGATTTCTGTTTTATTTCTCATGGAGATCAACACGTTTCTATCGGCTTTCTCATTCTAAGATTGTTGATACTGAAAATGTGGCAGTCCGCTCCAGCCTCCAATTACCAAATAACAAATGTGCACTTATAAAGTCTAGAGCCAACGAGATCCATTAAAAATCTCACTAGGACACAAATTCTAATATACAAAATGTCGTACATCATTATACAACATTTGGTATCAAAAAGTCCTACGCATTATCCTTGTGGTAATTTCCAGGATATTCAGAGTGATACTCTTTAGTATTCACAGTGATGAATGGAAATCCTTCCAGAGTCAACATCAAACAGCTCTGCAGTAGGTGACTTGTGAGATTCTAAATGAATCAAGCTTGTGTCAACTGGATATCGATTTTGGTCCAGTATATAAATTGATGACTCAATCAGAAAGATAGTAACTATCTGATTCACTCTTACCGTGTTGTCTGCTTTGAGACGCTCCGGTAATGAAAACGGCTAGCGCACCTGTCAAGGAGATTCTTTTGAATCTTACCTGATCACAGGCAGTATTTATACTGATTAACGAGGAACCGTGGTTATTGCAACCGTATTCAACGAAGTGACAAAGACACTTTCGTCCATGTATGTTTATCTCTAACCTATACTTGCAGGTTTTCCCGACGGTAGCAGATTCTAGTCCATGACGAGTCAAGATTAAAGACCTCATGCTCAATCGACAAAGATAAATACATGATGAAATCTCAAGCACATGTGTCAAAGTCTTTCGCAATCTCTGATGTACAAACACTTCCTCAAAAAAGCATTGTCAACATGATTGCCAGATAATAACAAAGATATATCACACAAGTGGTTCAAGTACTACTCCTACCATGATGTGGTACAAGTAATCAAGTTAAAGAAAATGTTGAGGGAGATTTTTAGCAAGCTTTTATGACCTTGAGCATGAGGGTGGAGACATAAGATCGCAAGGAGGCATAAAGGTTCAAGGATAAAGATTCAGAGATCT